>JAWDGP010001681.1:10000-70000 GCA_033675545.1 Elysia crispata | reverse complement strand
ATGTCATGCAGGGGTATGATGGATCATATGGTCAGGGAGACCCAACTGAACAAAGAAAACAAGAAATTGGCGACGTTTTGCAACAAATTATGACCATCACTGACCAAAGCTTGGACGAAGCACAAGCAAGGTATGTAACGCGGATACCGATAACGTTCTGATTAAAAAAAAGTAATAATATTACCCTTCATAGGTTCAAAGATATCTAGACTAGATCTAGATCTAGTAGATCTAAAGTCTAATTTTGATAGTAAATCTAGTAAGTGACCATACCGTCTTAGATAAGATCTAGTCTAGATAAAAAAATTGATAGATTAACTAGGCCTAGATCTAGATCTAGATGTAGATCTCTAGAGTCAAGTATCTCATCTAGATCTAGCCAACAGAAATTGGCATAAACTTCATCAGAATGCAACTAGATCTAGAATCTATACTAGCGAAGGCACTATTGCTGAGTAAAAAAAAATTGTAATTTTGTATGTGAGACATTAAGATCAAATATATCAGGTTGATCACTATGTAGACTCTAGAACTAGATTCAAAATCACGACCAAAACTTTTGTAGACCCACCTGGATACATCTACTTCTGGTTTAAATAGATCTAGAATCTAGTATGACATAAGTAATTCAATCAAACAGTTTATAAACTGAGACAATTTGAGAAATATTATAATAAAACAGTTATTGTATGATCTCAATGAAGACATATATATACGTTTTGATGAGAAATTTTGGGGTGCTGATGCTGGAAATTTTATGTACTGGATCCATTTGGGTGGATTGATTTCAGATGTATTTCGCCTAGTTTTCGTTTTCAGAAGAAAGGATATTTTAATAAGAAATAAATTAATATATTTTACATGGACTAAACTTATATATAAAAACCTATAAATCTTTAAAAAATAACCAGAAATGTATTACGTACCCAATACAGCAAATTAGACTTTAAAACAAAAATAAACTTTAATGAAGTTGAACTTGTACGCGGGGTCAGGTTCTGATTTAAAAAAATGTTCATGTCTGTAAAGGTAGGCAGATTAATAAATATACACTGGTCAGACATTCCCATCTTAAAGTTAGTATGGATACTTATATTAAGTTTTAAAATTATTTTGCTATTTAAACCCAAAACATTTAAAAGATCTCTTCCATCTTAGCGTTTTAATCAGAAGAAAAAATTGATACTGTATAAAGATAGATAAAGAATGGCAAAACTTAAAATCTCTTCTCCATGAAATGTTGGGAAAAAATTGATTTCAAAATCCATATTGTTAATAATAATGTTTATCAATTTCTATGACAACTGTTACAAGTTTCTCTAATAAAATATATAAAACTGAAAATGTGTAGTATCATTGTTGTGTCTGAATTTTATTTAAAAGTGTTTTTTTTTTTTTTTTTTCGTAAAAAAATGATAGCTTTTCAGCATTTTGATGATTTTCTAGATCAAAACACTTTTTCTAGCAATCAGTTGGTATGAATAGTGTGGTGGCTATTAATGTTGTTAAATACTTAAGTTTTTTTTTCTGGTTAAAAAAAAATTCCACGAAGGCTTTGATTTAAAACTAATTGATTTGGTACCCATGCCTGGTTCTTTATATCTCTCATATTTTCTTGGAATAATAAGGAAAAGACATTTCATTTTCTGACAAACATTTCAATGCTATTATCTATTGAATTGCTTTCTAGTAGTAGTTACTGACATTGTTTCAGTACCCCAAATTGTGTTAGAATTTTTTTTCTAGACTGCTTTCAAAATAAATTCTAGATTTTTCTTCTAAAAGTTATGCTGAAAATAAATCGACATTGAATTTGTTAAAATTTAACTATAAAATAAGTATATTTTCTATAATGTATTTTTTAATCTGATAAAATATTTCAGGAAACACACGCTTAATTGCCACAGGATGAAACCAGCTCTGTTCAATGTTCTTTGTGAAATTAAGGAAAAAGCCTGTAAGTTTTCAGTATTATTTTATCTTTAGAACTGAGCTATACTGGGGTAAATAAAGAACAATAGCGAATATATAGTAAGATTAAAGAAGCAAATATAAGGCTGTATTTTGGTACCCCCTAAAGAAATTCATTGTATATAGATAAATATTTTTAAGATTTCAGTGGATTGGCAATGTAACTCAATTTTATTTTAAAGGTTAAAAATATGTCAAAATTTCAGTTTGGTGAAAATTTTCTTTGAAGTCTTAAGTTTCTATTTATACAGTGTGTCTCATAAAGATGAACAAAATACAGATGCAAAAAGAAAAAAAAAATTCAGTCAAATTAATATTAAAAATTACCTTTCATAAATTTATGAATACATATTTGATAATTTTTTTTTTACTCTCCAGGTTTGAGTATACGAAACACACAAGAAGAGGAGCCGCCAGACCCACAGCTCATGAGGCTGGACAACATGCTCATAGCTGAGGGTGTGGCTGGGCCGGAGAAAGGTGGAGGTTCTACCGCAGCCACTCCCTCACCCGCAGCCTCTGGTGGACAGACAGACAGTGCCATTGAACATTCTGACTACCGAGCCAAGCTAGCACAAATCAGACAAATCTATCACACAGAACTGGAAAAATATGAACAGGTTCGTTTGGTCTTAGTGGTCTTAATAAGAACGTTTATAAAGCCAGTTTTATTTTGTTTTAATAAGTTCAAACTGCAAGTGTCAAACAGCGTCTCTAGAGATTAGATTGTCTTGTTACCTTGAAATTTTTTTGGAAATTAGTTAAAAATTAAGAAAAGTTTCCTAGAAATCCACCTAATTATTTTTAACTAAAATTATACTCGAGAGTTTCTTGGAGGAACAGTGGTGGAACACGCAACCTTAAAACCAATTTTACTCTTTGTTCTAATACCCTAGAAACCCCTCATAAAGTTAAAGTACAGGAGAGAGGATAAAACACATTTTTCATCTCTAAAGCTCTGTTTTCATTTAGTCAAAGGAGACAATTGCCTTTATCCGAATTGAGGGTGCTCAAATCGACCAGAGACTAAGCTACAGCATGTATGTTTGTGGGAGGGGAGGTAAGGGAAGGAGCAAACTGCATTAACATTGCTGAATCAATTGCCCAATGGTTTCTTTTCCTCTGCCATCACTGCTGAGTCAAGGTGGCTGTAGATGTGGAACAGGCAGAAAAGTCGAAGGGTAAATAAATTGTTTTCAGGCAAGTAGAGATCTAGACCCGCCCCTTTGATGTGCCACAGCAGAGGCAGATTGGAAACAATCTAGGGGTCTTAAAGCTGTGTGTGAAGAATTAAATCAATATAGTGGGAATCAGTGGATAATCAACCACGCCAATTGTTTATGTTATTTTCATCTCCTTTTTTTGCACTTTTATCACCGAGTTGCTCCAGATATTCTAGGTAGGCTATCAACGGCGGACGGGTACGTGAAAATTGTGGTCTGTCAATCTTAGTTTGAAACAGATATGCAAAATTGGCAGATAAATCCGGAGATCTGGATTTTGTCTGAGTTCAGGGTGATCTGTGCCAAAAAGTCCGAAACTTATCGTATTAAAACTGTCTTCATACATCAGTCCAAGACCGTCATGTATAATATGCTGTTCTAAACCTTTAAACTATGTTTGTAATTTAAGCTGTGCTTATAGACAAAAGAGTTCTCATACTTCCAGGAATGTTCTAGTTTTGTTTCTACCTTGCTGCTTTCTGTTTCATATTGTGGTTCTTTAAGAATAACTTTTTGAATCATCTAGATCGTCTAGGGACCTCTGTTAATGAGGAGATAAAGAACTTGATAGTTAGATTTATCATTTGAAATTATGTAGATCCACTCTCTGATTCAAAGGCTTGGACTGGCTTCACAAGAAGAATTGGGATTTTTTTTTTTCACTAAGTTTGTGTCAGTATATAAACCATTTTCCCCCTCTTTATGTTTGTGCTTTGCCATTAAAAAATCCTTTTTATGTTTTTTTAAACAACAAATAACTGGTTGAGAAAGATTCTCAGTTATTTTCCCACCTTTATAATTTAAAATTAAATACAACTAGATTCTAGATGTGGTAAGAATTGGTATCTAATGGTTCAAGCACTCCATTGAAACAGTGCTAATGTTTCTCTGTGTTTCTTTTTACTCATTGATACCTGTTAGTACCTTTTATTTTCTCTGGTTCTTTGTATGATTTTGAGAACAGTTGTGTTTTTGGGTTGCTTAGTCTCTCGCATCGACTTTTGGGGGGGTGTGGGAAAATTTTCTAGATTTTTTTTCATAGTCAGTTGGTACCTCTGTTGAAATGTCTACCGACCTCTCATTTGGGAGCTGGCCTTAGAACCTGATCTGTGTACGAACTTACTTTATCTTGGCCGCAAAAAGGGCGGTTTCTTACTCCAAGGTAGATACCTCTGTAATTCTTTGTCTATATCTCGAGTACTGTGCTTTGTTTTTATTGCAGGCGTGTACAGAGTTTACAACACACGTTGTAAATCTTTTACGAGAACAAAGCCGCACCCGTCCCATCCAGCCCAAGGAGATTGAGAGGATGGTGGGCATCATTCGCAAGAAATTTTCCGCCATCGAGATGCAGCTCAAACAGAGCACCTGTGAAGCTGTGATGATTCTGCGCTCACGCTTTCTTGATGCCAGGTAAGAAAAATTCTTTTGACGTCAGCACAAATCAAAATAAGTGTATTTCTCTGACACTTGAAACAAGTTTGAAACACCTAAAATATATTTTTGTTGCATTGTGAAGACGGTGCCATATATGTCTCAATGATCAACTTTGTTTAATTGTTTAAAAAACAACAATAACAAATAAACAAAAATTTCTGATTTAAATTAATGATCTGATGCTGTTGGTAATTTCTGCACTAGATGTGTGATTAATTTAAAAGAAATTTGGGCGGCAGAGAATCAAAATGACCTTTCACAATATTTATATTTCAAATTATATTAAGAATTCAAGCTATTGCCCCAATGAAGTGTTATAAATTGTGCAAAGAATTTTCTTTATTGTTTTACACTGGTAAGCTTTTTTTTAGAACAAAATAAAAATCTTTTACCCTTGATTGATTTTGTAAACTTGCACAAAATAAATGTTTTCTTTGGATGAAAACAAAATTCTTGATTACATGTATTACAAGTGAAAAGGGCAATTTTGATGGTTCGAAATACATAGTGGATTGTGAATACATGTGATATAAATGGAATTAGTTTTGATACAGAAAATCTTTTCATGCTATACTTACATTTTGTTTTTGTATTTTCTTTTTTTGTTGTTGTTCTTTTCAGTTTGTTTTAAAATTAAACAATTTATTGCCTAATATTTTTCTTTTTCACTAATGGCAAAGCAATGATGTTTTTGTTCAACTCTTTTCTCTTTTTCTTATGATAGAAATTTGTTTCTCAGGCACTTGCATTAGAATTCGATAAATACTTTGCACTGTAGTTAATCTTCATGTTCCATCACAGCTTATCTCACTCAATTCATAACAAAAAAGTTTATGAACCATTAAAAAATTGGCTTTTCATCATACTGTGGCTTACTTGTACTGACATAGCACTAGGACAGCTTTCTCTGTTTGGCATGGAGCAAACTTGAAACTTTACTAGTCTTGAAATCCGAGAAACTTGAAAGGTAAGTAATCCGATTGAGGCGATGCAGTCGTCTGGTTACAAAATTGACAGGAACATGGTTTCCTTTTTGTACCAGTCTGTCTTTATGTTACAGATTCATTGCTGTCTAGTGTGCAAACTAAAACTGATATCACAGAAAGCTTTTTGAAGGAAATTATTTTTTTTTTCAACATTTTCTATTTGGTTAGACGAAAAAGGCGGAATTTCACCAAGAATGCGACGGAAATTCTGACAGAGTACTTTTACTCTCATCTGAGTAACCCTTACCCTAGTGAGGAAGTCAAGGAGGAACTGGCTAGGAAATGTGGAATTTCCGTGTCGCAGGTTAGTCTGGCCGTTAAATTCCACCACACTCGTCTCAGTGCCTGGCCTGTGAAATATGTACTCAGTACTCTGCATGTACAGTTTACGTCTGTGTCCGTCTCGTATGATGTTGCCTTGTCCTACATGTTTATATATGTAGAGAGGTCCCTGTACAGATGAAAGTCTTCGAAATCAAGGTGAGTCTTGATCACTGCTTGGCACAAATACCGCGACTCATCTCTTCTCTGATTCCTTCTGCACCCTTGCTCTGTGTTGTAGTAGGAGAGAGGCTCGCTCATGTGTCGCCACCCCCCTTTCATCTCCGTACACATGTATACTTCCCTCCTCACGACTTGTTCCCTCTACTTCTCTCTATTTGCTTCTTTGTAGACGCAAGCGAAGGAATTTCAGCAAACAGGCGTCTGAGATTTTGAATGAGTACTTCTACTCGCACCTCTCTAACCCTTATCCTAGTGAAGAGGCCAAAGAAGAACTGGCCAGAAAGTGTGGCATCAATGTATCGCAGGTTAGTCGCCCTCACTGTCTTGTCGTGGTGTGTGCTGTGTTGCTCTGTGTCCCAGTCTTATTTCAAGGTCTCTGTCAGTCTTTATCTGTAGCTCCTCTACGCATGTCCTTCCCCCCCCCCCCCCACAAATCTGAAAAACATGTTTGTTACTGTGTGTTGTCGCTAATACTTCAGCTTCATCTAACCTTTATGTTGTCACAAGTTCCTGTGTCTACCAGGTTTATTTTTTTTTTTTTTGAAGATTCAGTTCCAGAAATCATGTTTTTTTCACACACCATTGATCATAATCTTCTTGTCAATCTGTCAATGTGATGTGCGGCTATGACTTCTGACTGATCTAAAAAAAAAAATTCAGTGATTTTCATCGACATTATTAGTGGGTGGGCAAAATGTTTCAGTTTACTGTCATATACGCTTCTGTAAATTATTATTAGTTTGAAACCAGGCACCTTAATATATGTGAGGACTATATTTTCCTCAGTCAGATTCGATTTAGAAAAACACGCTATACGCTAATTGATCATATTTGTCTCAAGAAATATTAGACCTTTAGAGATTTAAAAAAAAAAAATGAACAAATTATATTTTGTAATGGTTTTTTTTTCTTTCACCTTAGTTATAAACTGTCTACACTCACTTCATTAGATTGGTTTAAAAGAGATATATATGTGATTTCTAGACAGAATGTAAGTGATAACATTTTATTCATCATAATTATTGTTACGAGTTGGTCCATTTCATGCCGTTTTTTAACGTCATTCTCGAGGTTTTGTCATTGTGTGGTTTGTGTTCCTTCTTTTTTTTTTTAACCAGCAGTAGGTTAAATAAATTTTAATTCTGCAAGGTCTTTCTAAAGGTTTATCATTTTCGTAGCATTTTCTTACATACTTAAAAAACAAAATTTTGTCTGAAATATTTTTCTTAAAGTTCATGCATATATTTATTTTGATTCGACCTCCTGCAGGCTCTGTTTTGAGAAACTCTGTCAGCAGAACTGTATCATCAAGTTTTCATTGTGTTGAATTGATAATCTGTTTTTTTTTTCCCGTGAAAATTGATACCATTTTTGTTACCTGAAGGGTTGCAGCATTTTCTCTGGAAAATAAGATTGCATCAAGTGTTAGATAAGCGGGTGATAGTTGTTGACAGGGTGTATATCTGCTGCAATAAGATTTTAACATAATCAGTTCTATGGGTAGTTAGGCAGCTAAGTTTATGGAAGAATCAAAAACGACTTTGAACAGTAAATTGTTGTAGGTTAGACTAAACAGTTTGGATATATCTTTTGACCATCATTCAAAAAAGTTTGGCTAAATTCCACAATCGGTTTATTATTATTATTATTATTATTATTATTATTATTATTATTATTATCATTATTATTATTATAACATTTTTCTACATTTTACATAGAAGAACTGAGGTCGATTTACCCTACTAGTTCCATACAGCAAATGGTTTAGGTATGTTACTGACGGTGGTCGTTGTTATGGTAATTCCTGCTGGCGGTAATAATTTACAGTACATACGCTCCTATTCCTCAGCCATGCTAAGGATCTTGGGAAAAGATTCCTTATCCTTAATTTGCCTGAAGAGGCGAGTCACGTGGCACAGGCCGCCTTGTGTGTCTTCATCTAAGCTCGTTACTAAAAGTTCTTAAGTTCAGTAGAACTATGTGCCCCCTCCTTTTTTTTTTTAATGGGCTTCTGGGATGGCGTCTGGCAGATGGGCGCTAAGCAGAAAATCTGGGGTGGAAAATGTAAAGTGAGGCATTAATTTTAATCATAAGACAAACACTGGCTGCAGGTGTCGGAGGAGTTACAAACAAAAATTCGCACCCTTCCCCCCCCCCCCCCCCTTTTTTTTTTTTACCGTTGGAAGGGCAGTAGCTTAATTTTAATTTGATTTCATTTAAAAATATATATATATATAAATCTGACGCTATTCCGAGTTGAATGAAAAAATCTTCCCCTAGCGAAAATTGTCAGGTTAGGCTGTGCGCTGTTCTAGACAAGATGGCTGAAGATTGCACGCTTGTTTATGCATGTATAGGTAGGTATAAAAACATCTTTCATCTTGACTGGCCAAATTGGTTTTTGTCTTGCGGACCGTGTTCTGTGACGTCATCTTGTAGGGACTGAATGCTTGGATATAGTGTGTGTGGTTTTTTTTTTTTCAACAGATCTTAAACTTAAACAGGGACTCAAATTAAAAGGTGTATGTGTGTGTGGTTTAAGGGGGGGGGGAGAGAGGGAGGGAGAGAGAGAGAGAGAAGGGGTATTTTTCTACTGTTTGGAAAGTGGATGGAATCCATCTGTTTTTTTTTTTCCTTAAAATTTCACGTCTTTATTTTACATAGTATGTAAGTCAGTGATTGTCTCTATCCCCCCCCCCGCTTTCCCAAAGTCGAAAGAGGGTGTGGAAAGAGTGAGTGTGAGGGGCGTGTTTAAGGAAAAAATATGTACCCAACCCTTAGGTTTGATGTTGTCTGAATGTCTTGTCCTTTACGATTTTACCTAAGAATCGCTGTGGTGTAGAAGACGCCGCCACCTCGTCCTTCCAAGCCAGGAGACAGACTAGACTAGCGTTTTGTTGGAGCGAGTCAAAAGTCGAGAGAGGAGGTTGGGGCTGGGGGGGGGCGCGACATCGCCGCGGGCGGTGGGCGGCCTCATCAATCAAAGCTGTCACCGGTGGCGACACTTACATGCTACACCTACAGGACATACACGCTGCTGCTTCAGCTTCTTCTTCTTCACTGCTGAAGCTAACCTCCTTTAATTAACTCTCTCTCTCTCTCTCTCTCTCTCTCTCTCTCTCTCTCTCTCTCTCTCTCTCTCTCTCTCTCTCTCTCTCTCTCTCTCTCTCTCTACCTATCCCCTCTCCTCTCTTTTTTTTTTTTTGTTTCTTTCCCTTTAAATTGATTGCATTTTTTCCTTCGATCCTTCCTCCTCCTTAAAGCTCTTTCTCTTTCTTCGTATTGTGAGACGAGTTTGTTCTTCCCCCACGGTTTTTTTTTTTCTTTTTTTTTTTCACGTTCCTCACGCCCGTGTTTCCATAAAAGATATTTATTAAAAAAAAATAGCTTGCAAATCTCACACGAGGTCGAGATCTGCTGTGTTAGCGGTCGGCCAGGATTGTCTCGTTGATCTCTCCGCTTCTCATCAGTCTGTTTTTTTTTTTTTTGTTTTTTTTTTGTGCTTTCTGATATTTTTGTTTTCTTTTATTTTTAACAATCCAATGCTGAAACTTCCTTTCTCCTCTTGTCTGTACACCGACATGCAGTGAATAATAATACATGTAATAGTTGTCACTACCTTATCTCTCTCTCTCTCTCTCTCTCTCTCTCTCTCTCTCTCTCTCTCTCTCTCTCTCTCTCTCTCTACCTTTGTCCTACAGCTTTCCAAAAAATTCAGTCGTACTTAACGTAGCGAAAACAATGAGAGTGAGAGGGGAGAGGGGGGAGAGAGAGAAAGAGACAGGCAGAGACAGACATGAGGCGTGTGATAACATTCCTCTCCACCAGAAATCCCTGACCTAATGAGATTTTCACACCTGATTAAACTCGAATGACGGGATGGAGACTGGACACCCCAGGAGACTTGAGATGTTAATAGTGTGGTCAGCGGGGTGACCGCAGGCTTCATACTACACGGGGCCTGGGAGGGGGGGGGGGTCTATTATGTAGTGGACCGTCACCAGGTACTGTGTTCTAGATCACGACGAGTTTCAGGTCACGTGGGCAGATCGTTAGACTAGCATGTTGGCTGTCTTGGTTCCATTGCTGGTCATGGTGGCGGTGAGGGCGGATCTCACCGGGTTCCATTGCTGGTCATGGTGGCGGTGAGGGCGGATCTCACCGGGTTCCATTGCTGGTCATAGTGGTGGTGAGGGCGGATCTCACCGGGTTCCATTGCTGGTCATGGTGGTGGTGAGGGCGGATCTCACCGGGTTCCATTGCTGGTCATGGTGGCGGTGAGGGCGGATCTCACCGGGTTCCATTCCTGGTCATGGTGGTGGTGAGAACGGATCTCACCAGCTTCCATTGCTGGTCATGGGGGCGGTGAGAACGGATCTCACCGGCTTCCATTGCTGGTCATAGTGGTGGTGAGAACGGATCTCACCGGCTTCCATTGCTGGTCATAGTGGTGGTGAGGGCGGATCTCACCGGCTTCCATTGCTGGTCCTAGTGGTGGTGAGAACGGATCTCACCGGCTTCCATTGCTGGTCATAGTGGTGGTGAGGGCGGATCTCACCGGCTTCCATTGCTGGTCCTAGTGGTGGTGAGAACGGATCTCACCGGCTTCCATTGCTGGTCCTAGTGGTGGTGAGAACGGATCTCACCGGCTTCCATTGCTGGTCCTAGTGGTGGTGAGAACGGATCTCACCGGCTTCCATTGCTGGTCCTAGTGGTGGTGAGAACGGATCTCACCGGCTTCCATTGCTGGTCCTAGTGGTGGTGAGGGCGGATCTCACCGGCTTCCATTGCTGGTCCTAGTGGTGGTGAGAACGGATCTCACCGGCTTCCATTGCTGGTCCTAGTGGTGGTGAGGGCGGATCTCACCGGCTTCCATTGCTGGTCCTAGTGGTGGTGAGAACGGATCTCACCGGCTTCCATTGCTGGTCATAGTGGCGGTGAGAACGGATCTCACCGGCTTCCATTGCTGGTCATAGTGGTGGTGAGGGCGGATCTCACCGGCTTCCATTGCTGGTCCTAGTGGTGGTGAGAACGGATCTCACCGGCTTCCATTGCTGGTCATAGTGGTGGTGAGGGCGGATCTCACCGGGTTCCATTGCTGGTCATAGTGGTGGTGAGAACGGATCTCACCGGCTTCCATTGCTGGTCATGGTGGCGGTGAGGGCGGATCTCACCGGGTTCCATTCCTGGTCATGGTGGTGGTGAGAACGGATCTCACCGGGTTCCATTGCTGGTCATGGTGGTGGTGAGGGTGGATCTCACCGGGTTCCATTGCTGGTCATGGTGGCGGTGAGGGCGGATCTCACCGGGTTCCATTGCTGGTCATAGTGGTGGTGAGGGCGGATCTCACCGGGTTCCATTGCTGGTCATAGTGGTGGTGAGAACGGATCTCACCGGCTTCCATTGCTGGTCATGGTGGTGGTGAGGGTGGATCTCACCGGGTTCCATTCCTGGTCATGGTGGCGGTGAGGGCGGATCTCACTGGGCTCCATTCCTGGTCATGGTGGCGGTGAGGGCGGATCTCACTGGGCTCCATTCCTGGTCATGGGGGCGGTGAGGGCGGATCTCACTGGGCTCCATTCCTGGTCATGGTGGCGGTGAGGGCGGATCTCACTGGGCTCCATTCCTGGTCATGGGGGCGGTGAGGGCGGATCTCACTGGGCTCCATTCCTGGTCATGGGGGCGGTGAGGGCGGATCTCACTGGGCTCCATTCCTGGTCATGGTGGCGGTGAGGGCGGATCTCACTGGGCTCCATTCCTGGTCATGGTGGTGGTGAGGGCGGATCTCACCGGGTTCCATTCCTGGTCATGGGGGCGGTGAGGGCGGATCTCGCTGTAGGCTAACTCGTCAATGGAAGCATGAAGTATATTATGATTTTTAGCTCCAGGAACCAGCTTGAGGGAAAGCCTTCTCCTCGTGAGAGTGGTCGAAGAACTTAGGAGATATAAAACTAGTCGAAGAACCGACCTTCGTATTGGGTGGGTGCGCTGTGCCTTGGAACACGTGGTGACGTCATTGCGTTATATGGCCGTCTACGATTATCATACTAGGTCCTTCCGTTTTCCCCTCTCGCCATCTCTCTCTCTCTCTCTCTCTCTCTCTCTCTCTCTCTCTCTCTCTCTCTCTCTCTCTCTCTTACACGCTTAGGTTATTGTAATTCTCTCTCCCTACCTATCGTTATTGCCGAAATGCTTGATGTTCAACCGCTTGTGTCGAAATGTCCCTCTCGCGAGACTCTCATCTGCCGCATGCATTTCCCATAATCTCTATAGACAGACATTATATTTACTTTCATATGATATGGTGCATTGAATCAAAATAGACCTAATTCATAGGTATAAAAAGAACTCTAATAATAAAATAGGGGTTACAAATACCCAGAGACGAACATAAAGCGCTACGACCAGAGACAAAGCTTAATTTGTCTGTAGTGCTTCATGCCCCAGCGCAGAATAGAAATCAAGCAGCGATGCGTGCACGATTCACACAATTCGCCTTTTTTCGTTTCCAAAACTAGCCTTGCCTGGCGCGCGCTTTCTTTCTCTCTCGTTCTTTGTGGTCGTCAGTTCCATCAGGTGGACTTGTCGTCAGGCGGTTAATTAGGTGAGATCGTCTGCCCGTGCAGTGCGGTGCAACACCGTGCGCGCCGGAACAAAACCAGTTTGACTTGTTCAACATCGTTTTATGCTTTGTCCTCGATTTTCGTCGTGATTTAGTATTATTATTCCATATCGTCCCTCGCCAGTCGCGTATTTGTTAGTGTCCTGTGCGGTCGTTGTTTTATCTCGGTCTAACCGGTTCACGTAGGGATGTTTCAATGCAGCAGTGTTTTAGCTTTATATATCGCCCTGGGTCGTGGGTTTTAGTGTGCTCAGATCTCTATCTGGTATCTCTCTTTCTTAGTCGACTCGTCTTCCTCTCGTCTCTGTCTGTCTTACTTTCTAGTTTTTACATGGCTGCTCTCTCTCTCTCTCTCTCTCTCTCTCTCTCTCTCTCTCTCTCTCTCTCTCTCTCTCTCTCTCTCTTTCTCTCTCTCTCTCTTTCTCTCTCTCTCTCTTTCTCTCTCTCTCTCTCTCTCTCTCTCTCTCTCTCTCTCTCTCTCTGTCTCTGTCTCTCTTTCTCTTTCTCTCTGTCTCTCTCTCTCTCTCTCTCTCTCTCTCTCTCTCTCTCTCTCTCTCTCTCTCTCTCTCTCTCTCTCTCTCTCTCTCTCTCTCTCTCTCTTAGTCTACTCGCCTGTCTTCTTCTCGTCTCTGTCTGTCTTACTTTCTAGTTTTTACATGGCTTCTCTCTCTCTCTCTCTCTCTCTCTCTCTCTCTCTCTCTCTCTCTCTCTCTCTCTCTCTCTCTCTCTCTCTCTCTCTCGCTCGCTCTCTCTCTCTCTCTCTCACCCGCTGTGCACATATTTAGTTACTACTACTACTACTACTACTACTACTACTACTACTACTACTACTACTACTACTACTACTACTACTACTACTACTACTACTACTACTAGTACTACTACTACTACTACTACTACTACTACTACTACTACTACTACTACTACTACTACTACGATTACTGCTCCTCCTCCTCCTCCTCCTCCTCCTCCTACTACTACTACTACTACTACTACTACTACTACGAATACTGCTCCTACTCCTAGTAAAACTAATAATACTACTACTACTACGATTACTGCTCCTCCTCCTCCTCCTCCTCCTCCTCCTACTACTACTACTACTACTACTACTACTACTACTACTACTACTACTACTACTACTACTACTACTACTACTACTGCTACTACTACTACAATCACTATTATTACTACTACTACTGGCTTATTATAGCCCCATTAAATAAAACCGTGGATATCTCCTATCCATCTCTCTATAAAGTTTTTTATATCCAGATGGTGTAAATGTCTCGCTCGGTTCCCAGAGCACCTAAGGCCCAGAAATCTCTGAGGCGCCCCCTAGCGGGCCACTGTCAAAGATCGCAACCGTCTTTTGTTTTAGCCTAAAACACGCATTTCTGAAAGAGCAGAAGCTTAGCGGAAGAAAACATGGCTAGGTACATTGCAAAACTAATGCACGAAAATAAAAAGGAGAAAAAGAAAAAAAAGACCAAAAAAAAACTTCAATAACAATTCGGCGATTTTTTTTTTTTTTTTTTTAATTTGGCCTGACTTTTATAATAGGCCTAAAGTGGGTTTATTATCTGATTGTGAGAGGGCCCGTGCCAGCTGTGACAAGTCGGCCATAGATTCTAGAACTTTAATGCGGCCATTTAGAGTCTTTTTGTTGCTAGTTTCATTACGACAGGCAATTAAACATCATTAAGGGAAGGGAGGTAACAAAGAAAGAGAGACTTAATGTGAGTTTATTACTATTAACTGCCCTTTCATTAAAATTCATTACGGAAGAGATGAAACACTGATATGTTTAGATAAAAGATGTTTTGAGTGTTTTCCACTTCAAAGGTATAATATGGAATTACTTCTCTGGACAAAGGGATCTGGAGCAAGTTACCTCACCCAAAAATTTAACGCTTCGTGACTGCGTACGTTACAAACCTTTGAGTTGATTCATAACATGCTAATTAGTACTCTTGCAACCTACAAAAAACAAATATAGAACAATAAAATTTCATGATACATTAATTTTTTCTTTTAAATATATATCGTTGTAGGCAGGTTGCAGAATTAAGAATCCCTCAAGCAAAGCTGCATAGGATCTAGGACAGGTTGTTGCGATTCCACTGAATGACAAAGGACAAAGAATTGTTGTTTGTCGGCCCAGTAATACATTCATGAGCAGGCACTTGATGCTCTTATCCCGTTTTTTATAAGTTTAAACCATCGAGAGGGGGAAAAGAAAGAGAGAGAGAGAGAGAGAGAGAGAGAGAGAGAGAGAGAGAGAGATTATCTTTGAGGGCTTCGCTTTGTTTTGTTTTATTTCGTTTTTAAACCTGATGCAGCTGTTGCATTGGTTTCATCTATTTGTGAGCATTCATTGATTACTGGGGCTTGTGAGATTGAGAAGATATCAGGTGCCTTCTTTGTTTCTGTTGGGATTGGTTGGTTTCATCTATTTGCGAGCATTCATTGATTACTGGGGCTTGTGGGATTGAGAACATATCAGGTGCCTTCTTTGTTTCTGTTGGGATTGGCACCTTTTCAATCTTATATAATGAACCAAAAGTAAATCAGAGGGAGAATTGCGAAAAAAAAAATGTTTCTAACACAACAGCTAATCAGTTCTAATTTGAATTAAAAGGTTAAAGCAATCTGTTTTACTGAGGAAGTTATTTTCTTTCATTTCTCGGTCATCTCTGCCTCATCTTTTTTCTTTTTCGGTTATTATCCCACTTTGTCTTTCTCTTGCAGGATCATAGTGGAAATTGAGGAAACTTTTAATGCTTCCTGTACATGCCAATAGACTTAAGTTGAAGAGAAACTCTCAGCTAAAACTCAACAAGCCTGTCAAATCCTTCACAAAATGCAAGTCGTGCATCCACCCTAACTATCAAAATCATTTTTAATACTATACAAGTTTGTTTTCACCTACAAGTGTTAACAATCCACCTACTTTCTTCTAGTTACACATGTTACAATCCACCTACTTCTTCTAGTTACACATGTTACAATCCACCTACTTTCTTCTGGTTACAGATACTGCAAGTGCTAACAATAAAATAAATTTTTTCCCTTTAGTTACAGATGTTACAAGTGTTAACAATCTGCCTATTTTCTTCTAGTTACAGATGTTAGCCTTATGTTTCAGAACTGCCAATGTGCATGCGTATGATGTATGTCAGTCCACTCGTAGGGAAATAGTTTAGGGGAGAGGCATTGTGTAGCACAACTTATCTGACACCTTTCTGAGGTCAAAGAGCTTCCATTGCATTTACTGCTGCAGAGTTATGGAAACTAGTGATTTGAATGAAAAATAAAATTATCAAATCATTCTTTAAAAAAAGACAACTGCAGAAACAATGAATTATGTTCTGCTACACGGTGTGAATCTTTAATGTTTTTTCAGCTTCCCGATATCTGCCCTTGCAGTCGCTTAGGAATAAAAACTACTAAATCTCAACTGACCTAAGATTTAGCTGTTTGTAGAGGGGGGGGGGTCAACATTCTTCTAGTTGCTCAAAGTCCAGTCTGTGTTTAGCTGTTCAGCGTTTCATGAGTTGTCTCCCCCTTGGTCCCCAGGTCTCGAACTGGTTTGGCAACAAGAGAATTCGTTACAAGAAGAACATCGGGAAAGCGCAGGAAGAGGCCAACCTTTATGCAGCCAAAGCAGCCTCAGCCGCATCCTCCCAGATGGTCGGAGATCCCTCTTCACCGACAGGTACTTGAAATCCTCAATCCTACTCGTAGGGAAAGTGGGCGGCAGTAAGAAATGAGAAATGCAAAGAGATATATTGGTATATTTAAATTTTTGTTTTATGTTATATTAGACAGAATAAAAAAAAAGAATATAATCATATTATTTGATTGTTTATTTTTGTTGTAGTTCTTGATAATTTTTATAAACTGCTTACTCACAGCATTCCAAATACGATCCTTTTTTATATCCCTATTCTTCTTAACTTTCTCCCCCTTTTCCTTGAATAAATCTACATCTATTTACAGACGATTCTTTTTTCTTTACCACTGTCCCAGGCTCCAGCAACTACAGTCTGCCGTCTTCTCAGGCGCAGATGCCAGGTCAGGGCGGCATGTACCCCATGAATCTCAACGGTGGAGAGAGCTACCCTGGAGGAGACAACTCTGTAAGTTAGCTGGGTAAATAACCTGGGAGGAGACAACTCTGTAAGTTAGCTGGGTAAATAACCTGGGATGCGAGTTGGGAACTCTGTAAGTTAGCTGGGTAAATAACCTGGGATGCGAGTTGGGAACTCTGTAAGTTAGCTGGGTAAATAACCTGGGAGGAGACAACTCTGTAAGTTAGCTGGGTAAATAACCTGGGATGCGAGTTGGGAACTCTGTAAGTTAGCTGGGTAAATAACCTGGGATGCGAGTTGGGAACTCTGTAAGTTAGCTGGGTAAATAACCTGGGATGCGAGTTGGGAACTCTGTAAGTTAGCTGGGTAAATAACCTGGGAGGAGACAACTCTGTAAGTTAGCTGGGTAAATAACCCGGGAGGAGACAACTCTGTAAGTTAGCTGGGTAAATAACCTGGGATGCGAGTTGGGAATTCTGTAAGTTAGCTGGGTAAATAACCTGGGATGTGAGTTGGGAACTCTGTAAGTTAGCTGGGTAAATAACCTCGGATGTGAGTTGGGAACTCTGTAAGTTAGCTGGGTAAATAACCTGGGATGCGAGTTGGGAACTCTGTAAGTTAGCTGGGTAAATAACCTGGGAGGAGACAACTCTGTAAGTTAGCTGGGTAAATAACCTGGGATGCGAGTTGGGAACTCTGTAAGTTAGCTGGGTAAATAACCTGGGCTGCGAGTTGGGTTTAGCAAAGCCATTAGGAAACCCTAGGTGATGTCAAGAAATACAGCACGCTACAATGGCATGATCATCAAGAGCAGTAAATATTTAGGACTGGGTGGATGATAGAAAGAGAAAAAAGCAGTGTTGAGTCTGGTTAACTTAATGTACAGGGTGGCCCAGTGGATTTAATATCAAAGGGAAATTAGTTGAGGCTATGTGTGTCTTGGAATCAATTGGATTTGAAGAACAAGAAGGGAAAATAGTTGACTCCAATCCAAGGACAAGTAATCTTGTTGACACATGATGGAAGGAAGCTTACCTCATTCTTGATTGCCAAAGAAATTTTCTTCACTTGCAGATGCCTCTGGTTGACTCAATGTGTGGTGTAGACCTATTGCTTACTTTAAGCAGAATGGAGAGTAATTAAATTTATAAAGAAGTCTAGTTGACTTGGTCTCTGGGGAATTATAGTTGATTTATGGAAAAAGGGGTCCTCTTGCAATCCAGCCTTCATCAAGGTCACTTGAGTTTTTTTGTATAAGTAGCTTTGAAAGTGGGTAGTTCAACCAATTTGCGAGAGAGCAGGCTTTTTCCTCTACAGATAGTCTGTGTTGTACTAATCCGTTTACAATGAAATAATTGTCAAATTTTGAAGATGTAATGTTAAATCAGTGATGTAATTCTCTGCTGTAAAGAAAAAGATATTGCTACCATAAAGTCCTTAAATAACTCCCAATAATTTTTAACAAAAAAAAAAAAAATTAGACATGTATTTTAGCTCAGGCATACAAAAGAATTTTTTTTAAATGACAATTTGTTTCTTAAACATGAAACTCTAAAAAAATATGATCTTTTACTGCAAGTGATATCATGCATAGGAGAAGGCCAGAATAAACCAAGCCTTTTTTTTTTCAACTTCTTATGATTAGAGTCTAACTCGAAAAATTTTAATCATCATGACTTTCTTCCTGGAAACGAAGGCAGTCATATCTTATGAACTTCACCTACTATCAAAGAATGTTTACTTCTTATATTTAAATGCATTTCAAAATGTTTAATTGTTTTAGGCAGATGTGAAATTTAAGCTTTTTTGCCTATTTGCATTTGATATCTCTGAATTTTATTCTTTTATTTTTTTGGGTTATGTATCAAATTTTTGTAAATTTTTTAAATTTGAGCTTGTTGCATTACATAATGATTATTTGTAATTCCTTTCCAACAAATTATTTCATGTTTCCAGTGTGTTCCTTAAAGATAATGTAGTTAAAATACAATAGATAATACTGATCAAAATATTCAAATGAACAAGGCCTCTTTAAGTGGGTTGGCATTAGTTATTCATGCTTTGTCTTTCACTTTTTCTGGCTTTTTATTTCTAAGGAAAGCAATTTCAAAGATGTTTTGTGAACTATATTGGTCGAAAAAGAAATTCAGTTTCTTCTTAACCTATTTGATGATATGAATTTTTTGTAGTGCTGTGTAAACCATTTTTCCTTGTTTTGCAATTTTCAGTGGGAGCTTGAAGATCAGGACTGATTGCATAGAAAAGAAATTGATGTGAGATTTTTTTTTTATCTCCCCTGTATATTTATCCTTCTCTTAGTTTGTCATCATTTACGCACTACAAAGAAAACCCGTTTTATAAGCTGAATAGAAAACACTGCAATAACCAATTCATGTTTATTTAAAGACGAAGGTAAAAAAAGTAATTTAGGTGAGTCAAATTTCATGAAATAATGAATTTTTTTTTCAGTAGGTAAAAATTAAAGGTGACCAAAGTGTTCATTAAAACTAGTGAATATGGCGGCATTTTAAAACAGTTTTTTTTTTTTCTTAAATTTTTTTGGTAACTTTCTTTTTTTTTTCCTTTGTTGGGTATGCAGCCTTTTAATGACTGGTAAGACTTGAGTTTTTACCATTTATTGTACAGTTATAAGTTTGATTTTACTTTTTCTCTCTCTTTTTTTTTTAGATTATTTAAACAACAATGTAAAGAAACTGATCGAATGCTCCATCAACAGGATAAATATAAAAGCAAAAAGAAAAAAAAATATTCAATCCTGCAAAATGTAATTTCAAAAGCGATAGATAAAAAATAAAGCCGGAGTTCTTCCTGCAGGCTTAAAAGATCTTTGAAACTAGATTTAATGTCACCATATTAGATTTTTTGTCCAATATCTAATTGTACAACTGTTGAGGAAGGGTAGAAATAAGAAACTATTCACTTCACAATTTGGCTATTGCAGTGCATTATATTTATTCACTAACTTAAAATTCTTGGGGTTTTTCACATTGGCATTTGAAATTACTGCTTTGAAATGCTAGGGTAACTTTCAGACCAACTGCATCAACTTATAAAGAGCAACTGCAAAAGTTTAGGAAGTTTGGTTTGACAGCGTGCCACTCCTGGTATTATTTTCCTTCAATTTTTTAGAAAGTGCAAAATTAAAACATATTTTTCGCTCTTTTTTTTTTTTTTAAGTTTTAGCAAGCAGTAAAACAAAAAAAGGCCCTTTTGATATATCAGTTTGCTGACAAGTTTCCTGTGGGGGTTTTTTTGTAAACAAAGGGGATATGTTTTTGTTGTTTTTCCAGTAGATCGGCTGATGAAAATGTAACAACTGAAAATCACTGTTGTATCAATGTATTCTTGTTGTATTTAGCTTTTGGGTTTTTAATGCTTTTCTCTCTTTACTTTTGTTGTAATTTTTTTTCTGTCCTAACCATTTTTATTTTTTATTTTTCTTCTGTCGTTCCAGTGAATGAAGCCTACCGCTCTCCCCACACATCAACTTTTAACTTGATTGTAGCAATCCTGGCCCAACAGCACGAGGGAATGGCAGAGCTAGCAGACGCATTCATGGCTCCTCTCGTATGCTCAAACAATGAAACTAGTAGTAAAAATATTCTGCTCAACGGGTGCTCTAAAATATTTACTTAACAGTGTAAATCTGTAGAGAAATTTCAACATTTCTGAAAGCCTTGAAAGCTGTTGAGGTTTTTGTTTTTTTGTTATTTTTTTTTCAATATCCCTACTCCATTTTTTTTTTAATTTGAATTTCCCATCAGGTGAAGAATTAAAAAAAACCTTGCAGATTTGTGTAGAATTTTCTTCCCTTTTACACTTTTTGGACTTGTTAAAAATTATTTTAATTAGTGTAGTCCACCTAAACTTGCATTTTTCTTGAACACCAAGTGATTTAAATGAACGCGCCTGAGTGACAAATTCTTTGGATGCCTATATTCAAATCAAAGAAAGAAGAGTTTTGTAAATCTTGATTGATTCTCAGGAGAAAGAAGAAGGTGGTGCGGTTATGTGCTTGTCCTTTTTTTTTTAAACTTCGGTGGTGGAAAGCTTTGTTTGAATGAATAGATGAAATGCTGATATTTCCTGCTGAAGGTGATACTGAAAAATATCTTCACTCGTTTGGTTTTTGGTGTTTCAAGAATGATTGTTATAAGTAGAATAAATACCAGTATGTTACCAAGCTCGCAATTATTGTTCTCTGAAAAATGCATCATTCAAAATTAATGTTTTTATTCTTAGCATAATTGTTTGAATGCTGTGAACAAATGTTAAATCTACAATTAGCAGGATAAAGCTAGATGTGCCAGCTGCCTGTCAAATTTGTTATGAAGCTCTCAGTAATTCTCACTGTTTAATTTTTTTTTTCCATACCAATGTTTTATTGTGTGTAGTAAAATTTATGTATATTGATCTGGACACAAATGCAGTATCTTATCATGTTTGGTAAGGATAAATTGTCATATAACCTTTTATACTGAAGTATATGTTTATATGTTTTAGTGTTTTAGTTTTTTTTTGAGTGAGTAAACAATATTTGAAATACATTACCAAAATATGAAATTTTGATTTTATACCTCAAGAGGCACAAGATTATTCTATTATTAGTAAAATTGTTTGAAATTGAATACTGTGCTGTTGGTTTCACAAAACAAAACCAAAAGAAAAAAAGTTTGATCAACCAAATTCGTTATCATCTTAAAGCAATTTTATTCCACCATTCACATTTCTTTTTCTTGAATCATCAACCTAGTTTGCGTTTTATTTGAATAATTTGAAGTGAGTGCGACTATTCCAAGTAAATCATTGTGGTTCAAGTATACTTCACTGTCTTGGGATTTCCTGCATTGTAAGGTAAGAAATGTGTAAGGCAGAAGGCAGTGTTTGAACTTTGATGTATGTTTGTCATGTAAACTTTATTTGCAACACTGAAAAAAATTGTTGCTCTGAGCCAAAGAGTTGGAATAATTTAAAAAAAAAAAACAACAAAAAACAATGTTTTGAAAATATATAGTTATATATTTTCAAGTGAATCTTTTGCCATCCATAAACCAGAATTTATTTTGTCTTGTTCAATTCTCAAATGTCCTCTTCAGAACATCTTCCATACTTTTTTTCAATCTTATTTTTATGAATCCAATAGAACGTACACATAGCTCAAAACCAAGCCAAATTTTTCCCCTGCTTTTTTACGGAAAGTTAAAATCAACATCCCCATCTTAAAAACTTTTAAGGTCTGTTTACTTAGATACTGATATATTATTTTGTTTGAAATGCAGTGAACGGAAATTACCTATTTTATATAATTTAATGCTCCCTAAAATTCTCTAATAAACTTAAGATGTAGAAAGAAATGACTGCACAAAATCAGTTCAAATTTGTTTGTACTCATACACCCTTAAGTACAACATATGACTGTACCTGAATTTTTAGTGCTGTCTCTGTCACAAGTGCTGAAAAATAATTTTTTTTTTAATTATTAATATGCCGTTACGATTTTTTATAGGAAAAAAAAGGAAAATAATTATCAATAGTCACTGTTGCTTATAAATTTGAGAGGTTTGCAACAATTTACCTTGATTCGACTGGATTACATAGGTTGCCTCATTCTTTCAAGAAATGAAATGAGATTGCCAAAGCAGCGATATAATTTTATAGAAATATATATATATATATATATATATATATATATATATATATATATATATACCAAATTATACTATATACGTATGTCAACAGTATGTGGCTCGTATGAAACACATCTTGTGTTTATCTTGTTTATTTTTCTGTTTCAAGTTATAACTGCTGTTCCGTCTTTGAACAAATTCAAAAAATTTTACATCTGTATGTAAATTCATTGAATAATCTTGCCGTTTTAATTTTAGACTCATGTAAAAGGCCAAGGCAGGTCTTTGTCTGTAGATGGAAATTTTGTTTTTGTGCTCATGGCTACCTTAAAACAAAAAAAAGGAGCCACGATTTATTATTTTTAACAATGTAAATTTTGCAAACTCTAGCCATGGCTTTAAAGTTTTTGTATGTCAATTTGTGTAACTGATTATTTGCCATAGTTTGTAAGGATGGGTGGACATTTACTCTTCTTCAGTTTACATCTATAAAATTTCTAAGTCATGAATTGAAAAAAATAATAAATGGACTTTGTATTGTACAATTTGTGTTGTGTTGCTCATTGGCTTGATACTGCAGTGATTTTTATTGTTACTGTTTGCAATTCATCATTCAGCTTCCATTGTTTTCTGCAGCTGATACATAATAACATATATACGAATAAATTGAAACAAAATCATTCTTAGGAGCTGGAGCCTACTTGGTTTTCAGAAGCATTGAGCAGATGTTGGACATGCTATTCATCCTCTGGACCAGAAACTGAGAAAGTAGAAAAATACAAACTGCAATCCATCTAAGATTTGATGATGAGGACACTCTGGTTTATTTACTGTAGTGTGTATGTGATTTTGTCAAGGCAGCCTTAAAATTAGTTAAAGCCAATACCCAAATCAAGTACAGTATCTTCAAATTTCAAGTCTGAGGGCTTAATAAAGTTGACTCCTCCAGATTCATTTGACAGCACTTATACAGTAGTAGATCTATACTTTTCAGGATCAATTTTGTAAACAACTTTAAAAAAAAAATACATTATTTCCATATACATGTAATATTAATAAGTTAAAAGATATAATGGCCAGAAAACTTTTTATTGCAATATATTATATAACAGCCGTTTTATTTGGTTTGAATTCTATACAGACATTTAAAATGCTATCTTATCTTAAATGCGAAACATAACATGGAGGTTTTACATGTATACTTGCACAGAATTCTGTGAAAAATTATGGGCCTCAGAAATACATGACGTGCATCTAATTCAGCTACATGCAGAAAACAAATTTCCCCATTTTTCAAGAAATATGAAAATGCAAAAGCTGTCAAAACAGATTGATTCGTAAATGGACCTGATATTCTGAACATTTCTTTAATCTCTACATTAACCAGTCTCTTTCATGCATGCTAGCAACTCATTACGGTACATACATACTTATATCAGATTCTAATATGAAACGACCAAGAGTAATTGTGCATCGGTAGTGAAACCAAGATCTACATGTTGTCTTTTTTTTCTACCCGTATTGAAATCAGATCTTTACCTTATCTCAATATCTGTTTGGATAAATCCAGACCATCTCAGATTCATTGTCAAAGGTGATCCAAAAATGATCCCTTTTTTATTTGGAGGAGAGTTGCACGGTAATTTTCTTTCAAAACAAAAACAAGTGAAATTTTTGTTGTTGAGGTATTAATTGCACCGGATGTCTAAGAATTCTCTCAGATCTCGGATATAAGATCCATACTATATAAAAAAATGAAGATTAAATCGCAACCAATGATCTGAAAGCAATTGTAGATAGGGGAGGGATCTACCCGCAAAGTTAGGAACATCGCAATGAGATCTACATTTGGAAAGTTTACAGCGCCTTACGCTTACAGCAATCAGCAAATGTACAAAGATATCATAACCACACGTCTTTTTTCATCTATTGACCCTTACTTGCATTTGACTAGCTGCAAGTGCAACTGATGTTCTTTATTTAACTTTTTCTTTTTTATAAAATCAATGGTAAAAATGTGAAACAGGAAACAAAAAAACTAAAATAACATCTGTCAAAGTATGATCATGATGAGTACTATTGAAACACTTGGCCAAATTTATACGATGTGTGTAAAAAACTCTTGTTAGTAGCTTCGAAATTCATTTGGGAATCTACAAAATGAAAAGTACATATATGCATTTCCCGAAATATTTTCCTACTGCCACAGATACCACCGATTGCTGTTTGGTCAAATTATAATTTGATTCTAAAAAAAAAAGAATTTCTGGCCCCATTTCCACTTCAGAAGTGTGTTTTATACTGTGCAGTTCATCATGGAAACCCTTGATCACGTTGAACAAAATTTTCAAATGAAGTTCAAATTTTTTTTTTTTAGTTTCATTTTTACATGTGTAGCAATAGCATGAAGTGCATTTTATTATTTTCGAAGTTGAGAAAAACGTTTAAAGACTCAAAGACGTTGCAAAAAGAAGATGGAACTTGGAAGTTAAAACGGCACTGCATGCAAGAGAGTTAAATTATATTTCTCTTACCTGTAATAAAATTATGAAATAATGAATACTGAAAGGACCAAAGTGTGTTTTCACCCCACTCTGTCTAGCTACAGTAGTGACATTACTACAGGTATCTACAAGGAAAAACAATTCTAATCTAAAATCAACTGCATGTATCATCACAACTATGGCAGACATAAACATATCTGAAAGAACCACAGTTTCTTTGCATCTCCGTATTGGACTTGCTTGCGGAGATGTCAAACAAGAACTGATTTTAAAACTACGACTCCTAACATAACAGCTTAAAAACCCTTTCTCTTTATCATTAATTGTTTTTTGTTTAAACTACTTAAAACTGTTTTCTATTATTACAAAGTGGAATAACTCCAAGAGAGGTAATGGGCTGAGCAAAGATGAACTCAACTAGTTAACAGGGCTATTGGATTCCTTTTCTCGTTTAACAATATATTGGCCTACACTCTACCTTTGCAGGGTCAGAAGGCATGCACTGTCAAGACTATTTATTAAGCTCTGCCACATAATATCAAATTCCAGGAGGTCTCTAGTCAAATATTCATATGGGTTTGTTTTTTTTATTTCTTTTATTCATAGTGATCAAATTATTTACATTTAAACATGCTTAGACAGACCAATTTGGATGCTGCTGTAGACTTAAAAATACTGAAGAAAACTATAAAAACCAAGCCACCAAATTCTTTTATTGTGCCTTGCTCCAATCTCAAGGTCACCTATATCTAAGGTACTGTTGGTAGCCGACCTCAGCAACGCAGCTACAGACGCAACGGGCAATAAACAAATCTACAGATGGGTTCAAGTCCATTAAGCCAGTAAGATTAAAAGTTGTTACAGGTTAGCATAACTGTTCAAAATGAAATTGTTTTAGGAGGAATAACATAACCAGGGTCTGGTTTTAAAATCTCTGAAGGGCTAATTGTGTTGAAACTGACATATTAGCAATATATGATTAATTGAAACAGCACACCACGGTCATTTTAAGAGTTCGTTAAATGCAAGGTTCTTTGGAGCCATGACACAAAGCACCACAAGGGAAGTAACCAACCAAAGTGAAATAACACATAATTATCTCCCTTGTTTTTTTCAACTAACCACTCTTTACGCTTCCCACCATTGCACAAGCTACCGCCGCTTTGACTCTTGGATCCTGTATGATGATCTCCCCATACATTCGCTGTTGTCTCTTGCCCTCTTCTCCCTCTGTTTTTATCATCTTCTCCTGAATATAAATACTATGGCATAATGGGTGCCCAACACCTACACACTTCAAGCATTTCTTAACAGTTGACATACTTGTAGTTCATTCAATCTGAGGATGGGTCTAAGATTAGTTTGTTTGATGCAAGGTATTTTAAGAGAGTCAAAGGAGAAATAAAAACAGGGATTTTACTCTTTTTGTTGAACGCAAGAAGTTGTTTAAATCCGAGTTCGCTGGATTCGAGGTGTACTGTATAACTTATATACTTTGAGTAATTGAAAGATTTTCCTTCAACATATTGAGAGCTTGTCAGACAGGCCACAGTACAATAGTTGAGGTCCAATCCCAAGTAATGACAGTATAAGTTTGTGGAGGAACTTCCCAGACAGGTATTACACAACATAATAGGGAAGGAGCAGATGCAACAGAAAATCAAACAAATAAATAGGCAAAACAGGCACATCAGTTAGAACTTAGATTAAAGGTCCCTAGTTACAACACTTACTTTCTGTCACACTTGAAACAAAAATAAACATTTATTACACATTTTGCACCTCGTGGCATGTTAAAAAAATGCAAATCAATGGCATTATAAATACAAATAATGATCATGGACAACAAAAAGTCTAATCGGAAAATAAAGTGCCAAATAAAGGCATCAGAAGAACAATGGTCATTCAAAACAAAATACTACAACGTTTAAAAATTCTGCAAAGTTAAAACAAAAACTTACCCAGAGTAAATATGGGTTTGAGGAGATATCAATTATTATTAACGAGTGCAAAATTGTTGGTCTACCTAGAAGGATCTGATAGAGTATCTACACAGACCCACGGGTCAAGTGGCTGGTACTGGGTCTGTACTGCTCGACTTAGTGTCAGCGGTCTGTTGTGTTTTTTGGCCGACTTGGGAAGCCATCACGGGACCAGCTAGGGATGGGAGGAGAATGAGAGAGAAGTGGAAAACGGAAAAGGGGGGAGGGGAGTATTAGGAGATTATGAGAAATGTAATAAATTATCAACATTAAGCCAGCTACACAACTTGTCAAACTTTTATTTTTTTTCATATCTTACTTGATAGATTATGTAGAGTTTACAGTTTGTCTGATTTCAGACATTGTGCTCTACAATCTGAACGGTGCAATTTTTTTGTTTTGCTTTCTTCTAATCAAGTGAGCTTTTCATCGTAGTTGCTCCATAGATACTTTAGGAGGAGTGCTGGAAAGCACTTTAGGGCCAATTCTAGTTCAATTTTATAACAAAAAAACAAACAAACATCCTACTATTATGTGTCTCCTTGGTCTGAAAATTTTTCTTTAAGATAAATGTGAAAGGCAAAAGTTTGTTTAGATTTCTCAGAATGATAACTTTCTCAATATTGTAAAAGCTCATATTTTATCAGCTGTTCCAACAAAGGCACAAAGCTTGTCTACTGAATGATAAATTTTTCAATACTGTAAAAGCTCATATTTTATCAGCTGTTCCAACAAAGGCACAAAGCTTGTCTACTGAATGCTAAATTTTTCAATACTGTAAAAGCTCATATTTTATCAGCTGTTCCAACAAAGGCACAAAGCTTGTCTACTGAATGCTAAATTTTTCAATACTGTAAAAGCTCATATTTTATCAGCTGTTCCAACAAAGGCACAAAGCTTGTCTACTGAATGATAAATTTTTCAATACTGTAAAAGCTCATATTTTATCAGCTGTTCCAACAAAGGCACAAAGCTTGTCTACTGAATGATAAATTTCTCAATACTGTAAAAGCTCATATTCTAACGGCTGAACCACCAAACCAAACTCACTCTTAGGCTTGTAGGATCCCAGAGCTTCCTGGGCACAAGCTGTGAATTCCAAGAAAGGCTCTGTACATTTTTCTGTATCAGATCTGTTCTCGTTCATACATTTCTCATACACAGAAAACTGTGACGCACACACGGATTTGATGTGGAGGATCTCAGGACTGTACACAAGAGAAAAAAAAGTAAAATAAGAAAAAAAAACTTGAAATAAATGACAAAACCACGGAAGAACTTTTCAAAAACATATCAAGCGAGAAAGAAAGATTTCACAGGAAAAGCATCA
This sequence comes from Elysia crispata, assembly GCA_033675545.1. Lineage (NCBI taxonomy): Eukaryota > Metazoa > Mollusca > Gastropoda > Plakobranchidae > Elysia > Elysia crispata. The sequence continues at coordinate 41,699 of JAWDGP010001681.1, read as the reverse complement.
CAAGACTTCTTAATTTAATTTTATGGCATGAAACTTTGAAAGAGGTGGAGAGAGGCAGAAGGTAGTGTGAAACCAATAGTTTTAAATCTAAATAACGCTTGAAGTCTGCAGTATCTTGCTGCAGATGAATAAAAAAAAACAATATCTGATATCAATGTTCAGAAAAATAAGAGGTTTCCATGCAAAAAATTTTTGCCAAACATACAAAAAAAAACCCCTCATTTTTGTGATTATAAATATACTGCAGATTGAGCACGCAGCAAAAGGTGAAAGTAAAAAAAAATCTTTGCTCAATCCTCTTCACCCACTTGGTCTCGGCACAACGTGCCAGTTTTCTTCTTTCAGGTTCACAGTCCATCTGCCAGGTATGAGGGAACTGGTGCACGCACTCGCCAAACATTGTCAGATACTTTGAGCAGTGCTGCTCTACAAGCTTCATAGAATGTTCCCTGGTGAATGAAATTGTCAATATGACTTTGACAATACTTTTATTTAAACCATATTCAGCTATTGACTGTTCTATAGTTAACTAAAAGAAATTTAATGTTTGAAAAAAAAAATCACTTTAAAACAAAAGAAAAAAAATTTTAAATTCACATCACATTCGTCCACCTTTAATTTTTAACACTAAAATGAACAGAAGAAAAATAGTTTATTAGAGTAAAAGACTAAAGTCATGAGAAAAAATTGTATATATTGTATATAACTAGTACAAGGTATGAGCAATAAACCATCTTCAAAAGGAGTTGAAAATTTCCTGTCTTTATTCAGTGGCTGTATTTTTGTCCATCAAGATAAATGAGTTTATGCTATATTAGGTCTTTTGCCTACGAAACTCTATATTCTATGGCCTTTATGTTTCCTTTTCTTTCTTTTTAAAAACTATAAGCCGTCAAGTGCTGAAGGCATCAAGTGCTGAGCAGTAAGGCACATGCACCTAAAAGTAAACACGTATTGAATACTTTCAGTTAGTATTTTCATTTTAAAAATATGTTTCCACATTATCAGGTTATTGTATACACGAAAAAAAAATCCATTTACTTAGAGTGCTCTAAAAAAAGCAACTTGATTGAATTATACCACATAATCTTACAAATTTTATCTTCAGTTGCTAAAAACAAGAAAATGAGACTTAGCTGGTTTTGCTAACTGTGTGTCATAATTTTTTTTCTAAGTAAAACTTACATGTCAAGATATTGTCACGATATACACAACTTCTTGGATCCAATTCATGTGTAGAATCAAAATTTGTTATGTTTATTGAAGTTTGTGAGCCACACTTTCAGTATGTTCTCTGTTTGAAGAAATTAATTCATATAAATTCATAATTGATTTATGTACAGTGCTCTTTGGGAAGTGATACCTATACAAAGCAAATTAAAAAACAACAACATGCAAATATTTATAAATTCTACATGGTGAATTTAAATGTGTCTTATCAAAAGTGTGGTATCCTTTGGAAGGCTCATGGATAAAACTAAGAAATGAAGAATAAATAATTCTGTAAAATAACCTAAATCCATCTAATTGCTCATTAAGACACTCATTAGGAGTCATTTCAAAAAGTGAGTTTGCTAATTCTGTTTCCTTTATAACAGTGCCTCACGGGAATTTATAGCTACTGGCGTAGAGTAATGTTTTAAAAAAAGCTTGGGATTTTAAAAATTAGCATAATATTCTCAGAGTCACCATTCTTGTTTTAAGAGGAAGGTGGAGGACGAATTGAGAAAAAAAGTTCCCATGAATCTATCTATAATCTGATCCAGGTGCACCGGCAATGGCTTCAGAGGCAGAGAGAGAATGCAAATGATGTAACACTAAAATCAGCAGTCTGTAACTTCTGTCTCTAAAGCCACTCTGAAATTAAAGGGTAATTTTTATTTCAAAATTTCTTGCAAGAAGAAGGCGAAGAATGAGGAAAACTGTGTTGGCCCCTTGGGTTATAGTCAATACCAGTATTATTTCTCAAAATCACAGATTAAAGTAACAAATATGATCTCAGGGAATCTACTCCAAACATCACACCACACCAATATATGACTTCATCAGAGAATTACTTATTTAGTTTTTACTGTAATTATATTAGGTCTAAGCTCTCCACCTCCAGCATACACATCATTCATAACTCTTTTATGTGTTTCAGTGAGGTTGCCTCAGTAGAAGGCCTACACAATATTTGTAATGAAGTGATTATTCGCGATGGCATTACAGATAATAGCTCCGCAGTGGAAGCGTTATTCGCAATTGTGGCAAGGGAAAGGACTCTTCTTTTTTCAAAAAATTAAAATTATGTAAAAAAAAAAAAATCCAAATCGTGTAAAAACATTAATCGAAGAGTCCCCAAATATCAACAAATTATGCAAAATTTGCACAGAATATGGCAAAAAAATTGATAAATTATACAAAATGTGCATAAAAAATGCACGGTGCTTAAAACCCTGGGTCCAGAATGAGAGTGGAGGACTAAGATGTACTGCTGATGGAGAGAGAGAGAGAGAGAGAGAGAGAGAGAGAGAGAGAGAGAGACCAAGAGAGAGCGAGAGACAGAGAAAGAAAGAGAGAGAGAGAGAGAGAGAGAGAGAGAGAGAGAGAGAGAGAGAGAGAGAGAGAGAGAGAGAGAGAGAGAGAGAGAGAGAGAGAGAGAGAGAGAGAGAGAGAGAGAGAGAGAGAGAGAGAGACCAAGAGAGAGAGAGAGAGAGAGAGAGAGAGAGAGAGAGAGAGAGAGAGAGAGAGAGAGAGAGAGAGAGAGAGAGAGAGAGAGAGAGAGAGAGAGAGAGAGAGAGAGAGAGAGAGAGAAAAGAAGTATAGAAAAATCAATCACAAACCTAGATCTAGCTCGAGGCTGACAAATAAGACGAAAGACGTATAGGTCTACTCACTAATTTGGTCAGAATTCGTTTTTACTTGATGAGAACATCTTTTACTTCACAGATCTACGATTTTAGAGGCATATATTTAGATAGAGTTATAATGACCAACCAAAAATGAACTGAGAGGAACCAAGTGACTACAATTTCGTCACCGAAATTTGTAAGAGCAATGTTCTAAATGCTGCACGTTAACGAGTTTAGTCTAGGCTAGGAATACATCATTGTGATTAATTAACACTGCAGAGACATCTGCAAAATTATTACACAGTACCGGATTATCTGCTATAATATTACGGATTTTTAAGCTGCAGAATTATTTGCAATACTAATTACTATTAATACAGATAAGCTGAAGGGTTATCCTAAATAGTATTACGAATAAGCTGCAGAATTATTTGCAATACTATTGATTCGGATAAGCTGAAGGGTTATTCACAATACTATACGAATAATGATCACCTACTTGTAATTCATTTTGGGTAGAGCCTGTTTCAATTATATAAATTAGGTCACTAAGGTTGGATGGTTTGGGTTGTCTGACTTTTGGGTTTGATTATCAGTGGAGAAACTGTTATTTTCACTCCCCCTTTCCTACTTTCTGATTAAAAAAAAAAAAGAAAAAAAATCAACATTGAATATGTAACGCCAGATAAACTTAGCTCAGACACAGGCCTATGAAGTTGAGAGGGTAAAATTACAGATATCAGCCTACATCAAGTCTGGCTTCACAGTTGAATGTTTTCCGACAAAATCGAAACTTGTAGTTTAATGGGATTTTAGAGCAACACAAAACTGCTTATATCTTGAAAAATATTTATTTTTGTAACACGTTCATATCCGTGTTCAGCATATCAAATTCATTAAGTACAATTTAAAGCTTAAATACCGTTGAGAAATTTCCATTTATATTCTCTGTCTCTGTCTCCCTCCCTCTCTAACTCTTTTCATTTTTTCTCCCTCAATTTTTTTGAATTACCAATTTTTTTCTGCACACGGCGTCACATTTTGCTCAGAAAGTTGTATTTTAGTTGTGAGACGAGCGCCGAGCTGCTCACTGGCTATCACCAACTTAGGCGAGTCAGATATTGTTACCGCACTGACCGGCCGAGGCCATCCATCAGCTGTCAAAGCCACCTGTCCTCTTTGCTCAAGCGTATCACGCAGCCCTGCGCTGAATTCGCTGCAATAGTCAGAAAAATCTAAGAAATCCGTCTCTTTTACCTCATTCTATCTCCAAAACTACTCATAGTAGGAGTACCATTGTTGCACTCTTTGTTTTCTTCAGCATCTCATACAAAAGACGGTTATAATTTCGGAATTCTATACCAGCTCTTGTGAGTGTGATCAAGGTGTAAATCTAGTATGTGTTTCAGCCATGATTTGTGTCTCTAATCACAACTAATTAAATTAAATTGATAATTTTAAACAATCGGTCCATTTAAATTTTTTCAAATCTGCATTTTCTTAATCTTAAGAAGTTGAACTTTCAAGCGGTCTAAATTTCATCTGGTGCAAACGTTTTTGTTCGATATATTTTTTATGTTTTTTTTTCTTTTTTTCCGTTACAATTCAGAATTTTTCCAGTAACTGTTATTTAACATGGAGCATTCCCGTGATGGTCACATACGATGCGTTAATGACTTATGTCGAATCTGTGCCACCCTTTGGCGTGTTTCGCGAAAAAACATGAAAAACGGTGACAGAACATTTAACTGTGACCAATTATCAGGAGAAATTATGATCATTTTGGGCCTCAACGTAAGGCAAGAAACAGAGGACTGTTTTTCAAAGTTTCTTTGCCTGAAGTGCTTTAAAATGATCAAAGACATTATGAAGCATCACAGGGAAGTGACAATAGTTAAGGCAAAAACATTACTGCATAATAACAAAGACAAGTGGTGTTCATATTCAGATATAAACATTACTGCCTGTAAGGTATGCTCACACAGACAGAGCCTCTCTCGAGGATTTTTCAAGAAGAAGGAAACATTGAAAGATGCTGCTGCAGTGGAAATGGGGACAACAGATGTTGCTGATCACACAGATGCTGCAGACAAAAACGTTTTGGGCCCTGAAGGCTCATGCCACACACCTACAAATCAGATAGATATCACACAGCTACTAGGAGCTCACACCTCTATCTCAGACATAAGGGGAAGTGTCACACCACAGATTCACGAAACAGATACAAGCATTACATTCCTTGATCACACAAACAGCTTTGCATGCAACAGTTCCAGCACGGACACCAACGTTTCACATCAACCTCAACTTATTCCCGTTGCAGAATCTACACCAATTAAACCTAAGAAAACAGAGACACTAGACAAGTCAACATCACCTATGATTAAAAACGACACCACCTTTAGTGAGGCACTCAGTCGCTTTGAAGACACACCACTATCAAGGGCAGATGAGCAGCTCAACACACATTTCATTAGACGAAAATTTAGAGAAAACCCGAAGGAACAAACAATATTGTGCAAGACAAAAGGACAACCCATAACACTTCAGAGAGTTGTAAGACCTAGAAAAGATACACAAACAGTTAGGACACCAACAAAGAGAAAGAGAACACACCTTGTGCAAAAGTTTAGGACAACCATAGCTGGGAGATCAAGTAGCTCAACAGATACACAGTTAGCTTCAGAGTTAAAAAGAATTCCAGTAGAACGCAGAAGAAACATAGTTACAAAAGCTACACTCAGACAGAAGTTAAGCATTCCACGATACCATGCATTAGTGATCAAAGAGAAGTTGGGACTGAGTTGGCGACAGAATAGGAAGCATGGTGGGTTACTCAAGAAAATGGGGATACATGTAGAAAACGAAAAGTCAATTCGAGAGCTTTCAAGGGATTTAGTATCAGACTTCGTCAAGGTAGAGTACAGGACATTTTTGAAGGATGATATCACAGAACAGCAGGTGCCTTTTGGTAGAATAGGTGAGTTACCCAGATTTGTAGATAGTTTGTTAGATGCATACTTCAGTCCCATTCTTGGAGAAACAAAACAATTAAAGTTTTTCTAAATGGTGACTACGAATTCTTGTGCAAAATCTATGGCCTCTCAGGTCCCCAGGGCACCTACCCGTGTCTTTGGTGCCTTATGCCACGGCGAGATATGCACAAACCCTGTCTTCACATTCTACTCGGCATTGTTTTAAAACATCACAAACTGTTGGAAGACACTGCACACATGTTAGACACACAAATAGCCAATCAAAAAAGTGAGTTTCTGACGCCTTTGGGTGAGAGTGTGAAAACATATGGATCCCACTGGCATCAGTTACAAGAACTCAAAAACAAACACCAAAATGAGGAGGGCTGCTTAGTATTTAGTGAGGGACAAAGTGATATTCACAGACACTCGCAGACAATAGAAAACATAGAGCAGTGTCTTTCTTCCCTTTCACACATAGATCTCACACCAAGGTCAGGCCCAATAGCCTCTGCATTAGACACAATACTCAACAAGCATAGAATTACACCTCAAACATACCACAGTAGATCTTTCGTAGGCAACCAGTGTCACAAATATCTTCAAGAAAATGTTTACTCAGAACTCACAGAGACAATTGTCAAACAAACCCAAGCACTCACAAGAAACCCATTTCTCACAGACGAAGCTTGCACAATTCAAATCACATTTAACAGACTCAACGAAGTCTTTTCCAAAGTTCGCAATGCCATATCACGCGCGGAACATATTGACCACAGCCGCCTTCCAGAAATAAAATTAGCAATAGAAAATTATATGATCATATACAGAAGAATGTTTCCCCACAAAATCATACCAAAACAGCATATCTTAGAACACCACTGCATCCCTCACATACAAAAACACGGACACGGACTGGGCCTCCTAGGGGAACAGGGAACAGAAAACAGTCACCAAATGATAGCCAACTTAGAAAAACACAGGGCGCACGGGTTTACAGACGACATTAAAAAACTGCATCACATATTGACAGCACACCTACTTCAAGTTGCACCTAGCCTTCAGGGATAAAAAAACTGCACTTTTTAAATGTGATACTATGTATTTATTCTGTGAATTTATCATAAAAGAGAAAGTCTGAATTGATTTATTTTCCTAATAATTATAACTCTGTGATATCCTTCATGAAAATATTATTTTTTATTAACTATAATATCAACTTAACAATGTTGTTTAGAGTTTTCACAATTTTCGGACTGAAATACAATTTGGACTAGCTACCAGCTTGTCCACAGGCTTGTCACTTAAGCTGTTTACTAATAAGGATAATGATCGTAAATCTTTGAGGGATGTTTTGGACAAACTAGAATCTTGCACGGTTTCAAATTTCGTCAGTAAAAAGAAGCATATCTGTTTATTATTGCTATCAAATTTTGAAGAAAAACAACGGTCCGATTTTTTAATATGATTTTTTTAAAATATATATTTGATTTTATGAAAACGTTAATAAATTATGCCGCTTCACGGCCCTCTTACATGGAAACTATAAAAGCTAGCTTCTCCGTTCTTTTTTCTGTGTCTTACAAGTCCTATGTAGTGTCCATTTATAACGATTCCAACAAATAACAAGCATGTTTTTATGTTTCCTCTATGGGATAGAAGATAACTTCGTATTTTAAGAAAAAAACATGCATGCTCAGAGGCGAGCAGGCTACGGTCTGTGCTGACCCCTTCCTGACCCCGGTCAGCCTGACCTGCGCGAGACCGGCCGCACTAATCTAAAACAGCGCTAGTGCTACACCGTGTGCAAATCATCAATATAAGTAGTTTTCTTTTTTATAACATTTATTGAATCAATGGACTAATCTAGATCTAGATTAGATCTAGAAATCTAGACCTACAGAGATGTGTCACTCAATTTTGTTTATTTTCCAGTGAAAGCATTTGGATTCATGGTATTCTGCCCTTGGAGGGATATTTTTCCAAGCCTTAATCTAGATCTAAATTACAGAAGATTTATACTAACTTTTAGCATTCTCACGAAATTCAAGTTTAACATTATCATTACCTAAAACAAGACTCAAGAGCAAGGACGAGCTTGGCAAAAGCGAAAGTTGTCGGTTTCTCATGTTTACACCGGAAATCAGAACTGAAACATCAATTTGTTTTGAAGTCTAGTCCAAGCAGTTCAAACTCTCGATAGTGTCGTCTGCCCACTTAATCACGGTAATAATAATTATTATTCAGTCATTATCGTCATCATCATTTTCATCAACATAATCTTTAGAGCAGTACCATCACCATTACAATCACTATCAGCAACACCAACATCATTGCGAAAAAAAAACAAACTGATATACAAACCTAGTTCGGGCATCAAGTCATCCTCGTGGCCTTTCAGTGCCTAATTTGACTTTCTGGTCCATTTGTTAATGTCTTTAACATAAGCAATTCATTACAAAGCTGTCGCATTAAAAACGTTAGTTGAGATTTGATTAACGAGTCCTTCTAATTCTAAACGTGTCAAGTAACTGATGGTCCTCTCTTACAAATATTATTCATTAGTGTGTGTTTTAATGCGAGTGTGTAGGCCTATACCAATCTTTTCGCTGCTATCATACCTTTAGAAATTTTGTAAGACACGAAGATTGATTTTTGAAAGAAATTATATATGTATATTTCGCAGGACTGCCCGATATCCAAATCTTACAAAAATTGTCCTTCTGTCTTAAATGCATTCCTCAATTTTAGACATTCTACCTGCAGACTGTTTTTCTTCCTTCAGAGAGGAACATTCAGAAGTATTTTTGCAAGAACATTTGCAACATGCAAGTTACAGAAGAGTTGTAATATTTTTTTTATTTTTTTTTTGTTGTTGTTTGATATAAAATGTCCACAAGGAAATGATCTCAACTCTTCTTTTTGCCGATCAAATTTAAGCCCCCGTCAGGCAGGACGGAACTGAAAAGATGAGGCCCTAGACTCACCTACCGGAAATGTGGGTCGAACTTGTGAAGGAAGTCCTTGCGGACATCAGGGCGGTAGCTTTAACACCTCAGCCACCGGCGCTCCTGCTATATTAAGGTGTGACCAGGGTGGCGCAGGTTTTCGGCTGCCAGTTTAAAAAAAAAACAAACCCGCATGTTGGCTGGAACCTGTTTTGAGAACTGTCCGAGATGGACGCGTGATTTCCGCGGCAGGATACAGTTTACCCTCTCGTAGGAAAAGTCACCGGAAAGTTCGAGCAATTCTTGCCGGCTGCTAGTCGCTGGTAATGACATGGGGGAGAAGAGAGAATAGATGGAGAGAAATCCTGCGACCGTCTAGGCGCGCCTTGGTCGAGAATGTAGGCACAGCCTTGGGTATTGATCTTATTCTTGAGTAGAAGAACATTGCATCATTGAAAATCATCTGTGATTTTGAAATTGGTAACTTCCAATGAAACAAATACGTGCCTGGTTTTCGTTTTTATTACTATTGTTATTATTATTATTATTATTATTATTATTATTATTATTATTATTATTATTATTATTATTATTATTATTATTATTATTATTATTATTATTACTAATATTATTATTATTATTATAATTACTAATATTATTATTATTATTATTATTATTATTATTATTATTATTATTATTATTATTATTATTATTATTATTATTATTATTATTATTATTATTATTATCATTAATTTATTTTTCGAGATTAAAAAAAAAAAAAAAACACATTTTCATTTTACATTATTTGTTGAAATTTTAACAAGTAGATTGTAATGATGTCCGCTCGAGTTTGTTTTTAATTTTTTTATTTTACCATTACTGACTGTTGTTGAAATTGTGAACAATTTGATTATAGATGATACTCGAGTTTGGATTCATTTTGTAAAACAATGTTTTATCTCATAAACAGTTTAGAAAAAAGGAATAATCTATGTACATGTATGTTGATTTCATGTCACTTCTCTAGGTTTTTTTTTTTTTTTTTTTTTTTATTTACATTTGTCAATGAGAGTTCGCCAATTCAAGAGGCGAAATACAGAGTATGGGTAATCACTGCGATAATACATCATACAAAATTGTATATGTTTTTTTGTTTTTTTTATTTTAGCCATGCTCCTGTTAAACCCAGCGGTCAAGCATGTGTTATAATCATCTTGTCGGTATACCCAGCTTTTAAAACTAGTTGACCCTCAAGTCTGCCTCCTGGTAAAGGGTAACGGTGTTAACATCTATTTCAGGATAATCAGCTTTTTATGGCTGCTCTAGCGAGGTTTTCTGGTGAGGAACTGACCTTGCGATCTTAAATCTCAAAATTCTATCCCAGCATTGTAAGCTTAGATTGGAAATAAAATATTCTTGAAACAAGCTGTCTTCATTTACTGTTCCTATATTTAAGAAAACTTTCATCTGAGCATGGTACTTGTGTTTTGTCACATTTATCTGATTTTGGAATTTTCAACACTTGGGTGAATCATCATTCCAAATGTGGATTTTGTTGTCGCGTCGTTAGATAAAAACTATTGGAATCGTAATTTATGTTTCTATCTTACGGTCGATTACCAGAGACCTGGAAAAAAATGTTTCTTCACAAATAAGTTAACAAGGCTTCAGCAAAATATAATAATAAAATACACTTTTATTTTCATTAAAAAAAATAATAATGATTTTGAGCAAGCTACATCATCGAGCTACACTCGGCCTCAAGTCTCAGCGAGGTAACAATTCATTTATCTTAATACTGTTAGAAGAGAAAAAATATAAACCTCAAAGATTGGAATTATAGCAGTGATAAAAGAAATTCGATATTGTCTTTTAATCTCATATTATTTTTCCCCTCCAAATAATGGTATTCACCGTGTGTAAAAATATAGCGAACACAAACACACACACACCCACAAATAGCGAGACAAGACAAATTAAAAATAATAAAACTTAATGCACATTTTACTAGAATTAACCTGTAAACACTACCTAATGTAACGAGATAAAAAAGCTTCTAGATCTATCACAGAATATCTCTAGCTAGATCTTGATCTAGATATCTACCACGGAACATCCGAGGCTAGATCTATCACAGAACGTCCACCGATAGATCTAAATCTACATTGTGCGGGCGATACGTCGGAGCAGGACGCTAAGTTGGCGCACCAGACGATCCTCTTCCTCAACACTGGCTGCGCCAGGGGGGATAACATTGCCATCACTGTCTGTTGGGGGTGGGGGCTTGCTCTCGCCACTGCCCATGGGCGGAGGGCTCACACCCCCACTTTTCCCGCCGCTGGTATTTCCGCTCTCTCCGCCGCTGACAGCTCCTGATTCAGCGCCACCAGATCCCTTGTCACCTTTCCTTCTTCCTTTCTTACCTCCCATTTTGGCCTTTAAAATAAACAAATCAAGTTTTAATAACTTATCGTTGTTTTGCTAACAATTTTTGCGTCACCGATATAACCCATTTAATTTACCGTTTTCTAAATCCGCACTGAAAACATTTTTGTTAATGTCCAAATATTCAGACAAAATAAATTTCCATTTCCTAGTTAGCCATTTTGGTTTTTCCATTTAGAAATTATGACCCGCGCAACACAGCTATGAGATTTACGGTGCAGAAATTGCCTCCACTATAAATTATATGCTTATATGACCCTAGCTCATCTTATTCCAGAAGGGTATGATAATCACTTACACGTACGAGCAAATAGGACTGGAGGGGGTATTATTATTATTTTCAAAGAACATCTAAAGCTTCAGAAGGTCAAAACCATTAAATTCAAGTCTTTTGAACATCTTGAAGTAACTGCCAACTACTCCAATAATTTACTACGATTCATATGTCTCTATCGTCCTCCGCCATCATCTAAGAACAAATTAAACGTAGGAATGTTCATGAAAGAGTTCTCTGAATATATTTTAGAACGATGTCTGCTATCAGGCAAAATGATATTGATGGGTGACTTCAACTTTCACATTGATGATGCATCAGATAAAAAAGCGGAAGAATTTTCAAAACTGATAGAGTCAGTAAATCTCACTCAACTTGTGAATAACAGCACGCATATGAACGGACACATACTTGACTTAATCATAACTCATAAAAAAGAACAAATTGTGTCAAGCCTTAAAGTTGACGACTGTGATATTTCTGACCACAGCTGTATTCATTTTGATTTAAACCTTAAGAAACCTAAAGCTGAGAAAAAGAAAGTAACATACAGAAAAACAAGGAAAATCAACAGTGACACGTTAAGAAAATTAATAGTAGACTCTAACGTGACAGAGAAAGTATCATCCAAAGAGACTGTCCATGAAAAAGTAGAGATTTTTAACGAAACAGTAGAAGCCGTACTTGATCTCCTGGCTCCTGTTAAAACTAAAAATGTACCGATCCGCCCGAACTCCCATTGGTACACCGATGAACTACGCACCTTAAAACAAGAGCGCCGATGTGCTGAGAGAAAGTGGAGAAAGTCTAGACTTGAGATACACAGACAGATTTATGTCTATGCTAAAAACAAAGTGAACGACATGCTGGTCAAAAGTAAGAAGAAATATTTTAAAGAAAGGATTTTTGAGTGCAAAGGCAATTCTAATGAACTTTATAAACTTGTGAAAAGCCTTTATAAACCAACCTCATCTTACAAACCAGTACTTCCTTCTCACGATGACACTGAACAGCTGTGCAACAATTTCAGCTCATTCTTTGGCGGCAAGATCGATAATATAAGAAATCAACTTGACAGCGAATCAACTTTAACGCCAAATAACGAACCACCATCTAATCCTTCATCGACTCTGCAAGAATTCAGGCCTGCTTTAGTGGAAGAAGTCGATAAACTTATAATCGCTATGCCAAACAAAAGTTGCGTACTGGATAAAATTCCTGCCTGGCTTTTCAAAGAGGCTCATAAGGAACTCGCCCCTTCATTAGCTGACATCATAAACTCAAGTCTAGCAAACCACGACTTTCCATCTTCCTTGAAGCAGGCCTATGTAACACCGTTAATCAAAAAAGCATCCCTGGATAAGGAGGAGATGAAAAATTATAGACCAGTCTCTAACATACCGATAATCTCCAAACTCATCGAAAAAATCGTATCGAGCAGAATCTTACAACACCTCGCGTTTAACAATCTTCATACTAACTTTCTATCTGCTTATAAAAAACATCACAGCACTGAGTCTGCTTTGCTAAGAGTTGCCAACGACATCCTCCGTTACATCGATAATAAAAAGTCTGTTCTGTTGATTCTACTGGACTTAAGCGCTGCTTTCGACACAATCGACCATGATATACTATTGGCTCGCGCGCATTCACGTTTTGGCATCGATGGAAAAGCCCTTTATTGGCTTAATGCTTATCTTAAGAACAGAACGCAGACAGTATCCATCGACAATAACAAAGCAACTCCATCTCCTCTAAAATATGGTGTCCCACAAGGTTCTGTCCTGGGACCTCTACTTTTCACCATGTACACAGCACCTGTAGCTGACATTGCAGAGCGGCATGGAGTAAATTATCATCTCTACGCAGACGACACCCAGCTCTATGTACCACTTGATAATACGCTTGAGACTGCATCTTACCAAAAGGAGTCAATCGAGAAATGTGTGGTTGAAATTGCAGATTGGATGAACTCTAACAAACTTAAGTTAAATAGTGATAAAACAGATGTGATCGTGTTTGGGACGAACAAAGCTCTTATAGATCTTAACTTTAATAGTGTTCAAATAAAAAGTTCCAGCGTTCCTGTTTCAAGTTCAGTAAAGAATCTGGGATGTTATTTAGACGCAAATTTTACTATGTCTTGTCAGATCAATAGCATATGTCAGCAATCGTACTACCATCTTAAGAATATTGGCATGATCAGAAGCTATATTAATAAAGATACTGCTCAACCTCTAGTCAGCTCTTTAGTAATGAGCAGAATAGACTACTGTAATTCATTGCTTACTGGAGTATCTCTTAACTCAATAATTAAACTTCAGAGAGAACAAAATCAGGCAGCCAGGATTGTATCCTGTGCTAAAAAGCATCAGCACATTACACCTGTCTTAAAAGATCTTCACTGGCTTCCAGTTAAGCAAAGAATTGATTTTAAAGTACTGACCTTTGTTCATAAATTTTTTCAAAATATATCTCCTTTTTATATTCAAGAAATTTTAGAATGTCATAGGCCTAATAGAGTTTTAAGATCAAGTGGTAATAATAAACTAGCTGTACCACGATCTCATTCAACGCTAGGTGATAGGGCTTTTTCAATTTACTCTTCCATTAAATGGAATGCCCTCCCGGCATATTTAAAACTATCTTTTACACACGACAATTTTAAACGACATTTAAAGACTTTCCTTTTTAAACAAGCCTTTGTGTGACTTCTTTCATGTTTTAGGGTCTTATTGATGTCAAATTATATATCTACTGTTTTTATTGTGAAAAATCTGTACGCGCCTAGAGCATTTTATTTAAGGTGATATACGGCGCTTTATAAATGGTTATTATTATTATTTATTATTATTTTTTTTTTTTTTAATTAGCGAAGTGGAATAGCCGAAGAGCACAAAGGGATATTTTCCAAAAATCATCCTCATTAAAAATACCATTTGAATTTAGTACTTGATGCTAAATAGAATGGAAACTGAAAACAAACTTTGAGTATTAATTAAAATCAGACTAAGAATATTCATATTTTACACCAATCCTGTAATCTGTTATCCTTTTCGAACGTTGCTTTGCCCTTCTCGAGGTACTTGGCAACTATGTAAAGAACGGAAGTTAGACAATGAAATCCTACTGATCCATTTCCTACTCACCTCCTTCACAGACTCTGATGCTTCCTCTCCTTCGGCTGGCTTCATCCTCCTCCGCTCGAAGCTTGCCTCACCGCTCTCCTTCAATGGTGGAGGACTTCCACTTTTACCACCGCTGCCCTTTGGTGGAGGACTGACTCCACCGTCCATGTCGCCGCTCATGACACCTGAAGCTCCACCGGCAGAACCCTGGTCTCCCTTTTTGCCACCTTTCTTTCCCTGGAGGAAAGAGAAACCACATTAAACTGCAAATAGCAACCTGAAACTTGCTGACTGGAAATGTGTATTTTTCATGTTATGCAAGTTATTTGAGCCTTATGTAAGCTAAAGTTAGGGTCCATCGTTGTTTTAGCAACTACAAAAAACAACGCTTGCATCCTCGCAATCATACGAATTAAAAGTGCTTATACTTTTACAACAACAACAACAACAACAACAATAACAACATAAATAATTTTGGTTGTGGTTCTTATTGTTGTTGTTGTTGTTGTTGTTGTTGTTGTTGTTGTTCTTCTTCTTCTTCTTCTTCTTCTTCTTCTTCTTCTTCTTCTTCTTCTTCTTCTTCTTCTTCTTCTTCTTCTTCTTCTTCTTCGTCTCCTCCTCCTCCTCCTTATCCTCTCCCTTCTCCTCCTCCTCCTCCTCCTGCTACTACTACTACTACTACTACTACTACTACTACTACTACTACTACTACTACTACTACTACTACTACTACTACTACTACTACTACTACTACTACTACTACTGCTACTACAACTACTACTACTATTACTACTACTACTACTACTACTACCACTACTACTACTACTACTACTACTACTACTACTACTCCTACTACTACTACTACTACTACTACTACTACTACTACTACTATGATTGCAACTATCGCTACTTTCACTAGTAAAACTAGTTACACAAATTATGGAATGATAAACAAAATACCAACATTTCACCTTCAGCTGCTGTTACAACTGTTACAATAATCACCTCGACCACTTCCTCTGACCGTGATTCTAATACCCTAGAGTCTCTTTGTTTCACCTTGTCTCTTGCCCATATGTAAACGATCAGACCTTTGAATAAAGGAAATCCACTAATTCTGTTTTTAGATCCTTACGCTTATCAGAAAGTTGCGAAATTTCGCATCAAGTTCATAAAAGTGCACTGCCTTGCGGGAATTCTTAGCCGCGCAGTTATTTAAACCTACATGATAATGAATGTAAATAAACTTAGATTTGGATTATACAAAATTAATGAATTATTTTTGTTGTTCCTATACGCACCATAGCGCGTCGTTCCAAACTAACATCACCGTCGGGTGTCGGAGGTGGACCTCGGCTCTCTCCGCCGCTCCCCGTGGGTTTCGGCCCCTTCATGTCGCCGCTACTTCCTGTAGGCTTCGGTCCGCTTCTTTCTCCGCTGCCGTCCTTCGGCCCCTTGCCACCTGGAGACGGGAAAATCCGATGTTATATTTAGAACGATTTTGTTTTGCTAGGAGACGTAGATTTATACATTGAAAATACTTAAAGCGGGAAAAAGACAACGTTTTTGGGACGTTTCCACAGGGGTTTAGTTGTCCATCTACAACTTAAATAATTTTTAACATAGAGTCATCAGCCGAACCATGACTCTACAGCCAGAAAATCCTAGCCCTCTCACAACGCATTGGTATCAGCGGTGCCCATAAAAAAAACCATGAAATCTTCGTTCTCTTGAAAGATATCGCTCATCCCTTGTTTGGTATCATAATTGTCAGGTAGAACAGAACTTCCTGAAGAAGAATCAAACACCACTGCTCCCGAATCCATTGACAGTGACCGCGTTAGAAAGTTAGTGATTGGGCTCTCGATCCTTTTAATATGAATAATGCCTAGACTTTAAAAGTTTTCTTTATTTTTTGTTTTGTTTTAGGTTTGAGTTTGGGGTTTTTTGTTTTCAGGTCGTCGTACCCTGAAAGGATTTCACAATAATCACGCCAGGAGAAGCCTTAGACTTAAATGAAATTAACACTGAAAAACTGTGAAAAGCGGGTAAGCGTTTGTTCAAACCACGCACTAGGTAGTAAATAAAGTAACTAATCTTTTTTTTTTTTTTTAATAAGAAAAGAATAAAAACTAGAACTAAAGAAAAAGAAAAAAAATCTATCTCAATAAACCTCTAACCTTTGTCTGATCGTACATTATCTAGACTTACTGCCTTCATGAATCGGCTGATATCATCAATCAATCACTCACTCAATCAATCAATCAAATAAGCAACCAATCTTTCAATCAACCAATAAATCTATCAATCAACCAATCAAATAATCAACCAATCTTTCAATCAGCCAATCAATCTATTAATCAACCAATCACATAACAAACCAATCTTTCAGTTAATCAACCAATCGAATAACCAACCAATCTATCAACCAACCAATTTATCAACTAACCCATCAAATGACCAACGAATCATTCAACCAATCAACCAACCAACCAACCAACCAACCAACCAACCATTGAATCAAACAACCAACCAATAGATCAGTCAACCAACTAACAAACCAATCAAATGACCAACCAACCATCAAGCCAATCAACTCATCAATGAATCACCCAAACCCTTCTCCCTCCTTCCTCTCGATGAGCGACCCCCCCCCCCCCCCCCACCTTTCCTGACCCCCTGCCGGAGCCCTGGATGTCCTGCTCCATGATCTGAGCAGCCAGCGCCAGAATCGCCTCCTCCACGTCGCTGGGCGCGTCTGGCGGGCTCTCGATCAGCCCCATCACGGCGTCCTTGTCGAGCCCGGCCGCCTCGGCGATGATTCTGATCTCCTCCTGCGGGTGGGGTCAGTACAGGGTAAATAGACGGTTGGTGGTCGGTGAAGAGAATGATAGATTAGGTGATCTCCTCCTGCGGGCGGGTCAGTACAGGGTAAATAGACGGTTGGTGGTCGGTGTAGAGAATGATAGATTAGGTGATCTCCTCCTGCGGGCGGGTCAGTACAGGGTAAATAGACGGTTGGTGGTCGGTGTAGAGAATGATAGATTAGGTGATCTCCTCCTGCGGGCGGGTCAGTACAGGGTAAATAGACGGTTGGTGGTCGGTGAAGAGAATGATAGATTAGGTGATCTCCTCCTGCGGGCGGGTCAGTACATGGTAAATAGACGGTTGGTGGTCGGTGAAGAGAATGATAGATTAGGTGATCTCCTCCTGCGGGCGGGTCAGTACAGGGTAAATAGACGGTTGGTGGTCGGTGAAGAGAATGATAGATTAGGTAAAATGCTGGAAGTATAGAATATAAAACATATCTATCTATCTATCTATCTATATATATATATATATATATATATATATATATATATATATATATATATATATATACATGTATGTATGTATGTATGTATATATATATACATATAATTTTATGTATGTATGTATATATATATATAATATTAGAGAGAGAGAGAGAGAGAGAGAGAGAGAGAGAGAGAGAGAGAGAGAGAGAGAGATTGATAGACAGATACATAGGAAGATGCATACATCGAAAGAAAGATGAATATATAGATAGCAAATGAATAGACATTAATGAAACCGCCAGATTTGGTTCATCTAGTTTTGAAACGCTTGATAGGTCCATAGATCCAATCAAGCCACGCCTACCAAACAAACCCTTAATTAACCCATTTAGCCAAACACGCCACTCCTGCAGAATCAAATTATCCTTATATCCAGAAAAAAACAGGCCACCCCCTTTAAATCGCTCGACACACCCATCAAACGATGCCCAGGTCAAATGACAAATCTATCAACCTAAAATTCCACTCCGACTGAGTGCAAAAAAAAAAAAAACACACACACTCACCCATGAAGCCAAACCCAAAGCCACGCCCATTAAATTGAATGACACACCAATCAAGCCGAACAAGAAACGCCCCTTTTACTAACCCTAGGATCGCTGAGATCCGTACTGCTCTCCCCGTCCTTGGCGTCTTTCAGCGTGTAGGCCTGGGCAACCAGCACGAGGCAGGCTATCGTAATAAGGCACCGCATGGTGAGACTATGATGCTGCTACATCTGGACACAGAAAATGGAATTGTTTGTAAGACACCATTGGTAACATACGATAATGAATTTAATCACGAAATGCTCATAAAAGTGTATGTGGGGAAGGGGGAGGGGGGTAGAGAGAGAGGGGAGAGAGAGAGAGAGAGAGAGAGAGAGAGAGAGAGAGAGAGAGAGAGAGAGAGAGAGAGAGAGAGAGAGAGAGAGAGAGAGAGAGAGAGAGAGAGAGAGAGAGAGAGAGAGAGAGGAGAGAGAGGAGAGAGAGAGAGAGAGAGAGAGAGAGAGAGAGAGAGAGAGAGAGAGAGAGAGAGAGAGGGAGGGAAGGAGGGAGAGAGGAAAAAAGAAATTTATAAATCAAAATAAGGGTTTTGAGATGCAATGTCAAATTATGGAAGCGCAGGGCCTGGATTTAACAAGCAACACAGCCCTTCAACGGTAAAACGACGTATCTGAACTTTTCAAGAATTGAGAAAGTCATTCTTAAGTTTAAAAAATAATTCCTCATGATGGCTTTTCCTATGTGAAGTAATTTTATGTACACTTTTCGCTGTTTATTATTGTTTTGCTACCTAGGGTTTATACGTGACCTGTTCCAGATTATTATAATATTAATTTATTTGAGGTTAATTAATCTCAAAACAAATCGATTTAAAACGAGGAGAAAATTGTGTTCTGAACATAAAGCGACAAGTTGTTTTCAAGTTTAGAGGTATGTAAATCAAAACGTAAAAAAAAATATTTTCATGTCTTTTATCTCGCGCATTTGGATGACTGGAAGAGAGAAAAAAATCAATCCATATAGAGAGGTATGAACCAATTTGTGTCTCTCTTTAATACGGAATAAAAGAAACAATTCTGACTAGACAACATTGTTTACACTTACATCATATCATCTCTTTAATAGGAGATAAAGGAAAACGGTTTTGCCACATTTGTGAAAATGAAAAGTTCTCCCCCCGCCTCCCCAGGCCTAGATTTTCCCAATCTTTTCCAACACTTCGCCTCTACATTAAGTTGGAAACTGACGTGATATCCGATAAATCAGAAGAACCAAATCTGCACTCTGTGGAAAAAAAATCTGGAATATACCTGCAACGCCATTAAGCTGTAATTTTGACTGAGGAAAGAAAAGATAAAAAAAAAAAAAAAATAACGTAAGGAAAAGTAGATGGCATAAAGTTACTTCTGCCTTGGATTTTCGTGGTTGGTGAATCTGGCCAGAAAGGGTCGTAACCGTAAACAGGGGTCATTACAATGTGGCATAAGTGCCCTTTAATGGGGGAAAAGGGTGGGGGGGGGTGAAATAAAGAAACTATCTTAATCCCATTTCCTTTCTCATTTTCTCTCTCTCTCTCTCTCTCTCTCTCTCTCTCTCTCTCTCTCTCTCTCTCTCTCTCTCTCTCTCTCTCTCTCTCTCTCTCTCTCTCTGTCTCTCTCTGTCTCTCTCTCTCTCTCTCTCTGTCTCTCTCTCTCTGTCTGTCTCTCTCTCTGTCTCTCTCTCTCTCTCTCTCTCTCTCTCTCTCTCTCTCTCTCTCTGTCTCTCTCTCTCTGTCTCTGTCTCTCTCTCTCTCTCTCTCTCTCTCTCTCTCTCTCTCTCTCTCTCTCCCTTACTCTTTTCCTGTTATTCCTTCCGACTCAATCTCACCCTCTCTTTGTTTTTTGTTGTTTTTTTTTTCCTTTGTGAGATTAAACTGTACGTGTCCATGAAAACATAGTACAACAGAGCCACGCACCAACCAAACCCAGACGACGTAGTCCAGATCTTTTCACAATGTCTCAAGATTCTTTTCTTCTCTTATCGATCGATTCCTAGACTGAGGACTGGACAATGCTCGCCATGCGGACTCAAAGAGTTTCAAGCCTCATTGACCACACAACTGCCCAATACTGACCCATGGCAGATCAATGTAAGGCCATACCTGTTCTTCTGTCGCTTAAAGGTAGCAAAACAACTTAAAAAAAAAAACAACGAGGGGAAAAAAAAGATACGGAGCTTTGACAAGTTTGGTGCAAAAACTGACGTACAAAAACGATTCTTGCTCTTGAGGTGAATAAATCGAATCGTGACTATTTCAACAGTTGTGGATACAACTAGCGAAGACCAATAACTATTATTTTTCGAGAAACATAAATGCCCCACTCTAGAACATAATATCAATACAGGCATTGCGAACAGAATTTACATTGATTATCAATCTATCTATCCAATTTATATTATATGGCAACGAAAGAGAGAGCGAAAAAAAAGGGTTGTGGGGAAAAAAAAAGAGATTTGGGGAAGGGGGATGGGGGCATGCGGTGAAATAATGTTGTGTAGATGTAAGTTGTGGATTTATCGTACATAGATAGGTTTAGATAAACATCCCTGATGAAAGTTTCGGTTGCATCGTCCGAGAAGGCGAGAACTAAAAACACAACCATGTAAAAACTCGATAAAGTGGCTCGCTATAAACAAGTTTTAAAGTATTTTGTATTTGCATTGAACCCTGGACCTTTGGGTTTTTTTTATTTCTTGTGAATGATTAGACAAAATCAATTATTTTAGAAATGTTTTTTTTTGTCGAGAAGATGGAGGAAAGATAAGTTGTATATTGAAAACATGCAAGTAATGGTCTGTGGCGAGATAATTTCTCAAATATTATTTTTCCACGTAGTTCCCTCTCAGATATCTGATAAAACTTAAATGATGATGATTGTATTTATAATTATAATAGTAATAATCATGATAATAATAATAATAAATTATTATACTGATGATGATGATGCTGATAATAATAATAATAATAATAATAATAATAATAATAATAATAATAATAATAATAATAATAATAATAATAATAATAATAATAATAATAATAATAATAATAATAATAATAATAATAATAATAATAATAATAATAATAGTAAAAACAATAATAATAACAATAATAATTTTAATCTATCTATCTCTCTCTCTCTCTCTCTCTCTCTCTCTCTCTCTCTCTCTCTCTCTCTCTCTCCCCCCCCCCCCCCCCCCCCCACCCTCCAGATGTATCTTTTTATCTTTCTCTCTATGTCATCTTGTCCATATGTCTGTCTTTGTTTCTCTACCTAAATCTCTTTCTGTTTCTGCCTGAATTCTATTTCTCTGTGTGTCTCTGTCTATCTACTTTCATCTCTATCACTTTCTCTCTCTTCCTTTCTCTCTTTGTCTATCTATTTATCTCTCTCTCTCTAACTCTCTATCTTCACGTTTTTGTTGACTTATAAACTGAACATCTGGTTTGAACACTGAATAACCGTGTGGCAAAACGGGCCACCCACAGCCATACCCTGGCTTTGTCAATAATGACCTGAAACCAGCACCCCATTGAATTTCTATAGACAATACAACAGGATATAAATAAATAAACGAATGAATCAAAGTTTTTGAGGATTGAAAATGGTTTGACAATTGGTACAAGAAATGTTAAATTGATTAAGACTACAGCAAGCGTTAAAAAAAATTTCACCATCTCAAGGACATCCACAATGATTTGGCTCTTACCTGAATAAAACAAACACAGCTTACGTCTTTCTCAGTATCTCTCTCTCAATCTGGCGATTGTGAAGTTTTGATCTAAACTCCCAACAAATCCAGACTTGACCACTAATTATATAGTGTCGTTCGGACTAGAGACTAGATTCACCCCGATTTTGACCTTTCCAAACACACATAACAAAATACCCAGAGGCAACAAAAGAGTTCTAGAAGAAAGAAACCTTCCTCCAAGATTTGACTAACTCCCCTCTCCCCTTCCACACACACACACACACACACACATAAAAAAAGATACCAAAGCCTTTTGAAGAGGTCAGTTCCTCTTTGCTGACCAAATGTGGCCAAGTTTGATTTCTGGTCCATGAGTTCCCTCCAAACAAGGCGATTGATTTGACCACACTGTCCGATCCAGAGACGCCAAGAACAAACCAGCTTGTGAGATTGTGAAGTTGTGCAACTCCTCTGTAGATAAAAGTATTAAAACTAATGTCCAGTACGTTGGCGAGTAGCCAGAATGGTCATTGGTCAATCTTTGTCCGCCTCCGAAGTTTTTTTCTCCCAACACACAAGCACTAATTGTTTCAATTGTAGACAAAAAAGGGGAGGGGGAGGGGGTTATGTTTCGTAGTCACGATTTGTCAGGTCCTCTCGTCATGCATTTTGAACTGTTATTGCGGCTACATTCAAATGGGATTTATCAGAGCTGCGCTCAGTTTAGATTCTAAATATTCTTACAAATTTTATCAGTTACTATATCCGGTTTTTTCATGCTTTTTTTTTCTTACTTCTATTTCCACGTCTTGTAAGAAATTAGGTACCTTCAGGAAGCACAGGTTGAGACAAAACACTTATCAGGAATTTTATTTGTTTGGTCTCAGGTCAGCTCTTCCTTGGGAACCCTTCTCGTGTCCTATTCATCAAAGATCCATACACAAGAAAATAAAAAAAAAAATTAGTTTAGCGCCCGAGCAACACCGCCAAACAATGATTATGATTTCAACATTGATTTGAATTATGTGAAGTTATGAAAAGTTGCAGCTGCTATTTTTGGACCCATACTTTTATTGCCTCCTCAGAATGCACTCCTTGCCTGGAGAGGAGAAACAGTTTTTGACGTCATGAAGGTTTTAGACCTGAGCGTCACAGACTCACGACCTCGGTGGGATCAGGGCTGTCACGATTTGACCCTTGACCCGCCCTGAGCCTACCAGTTCAAGCTCAGCCAAGATTTGTTCCCAGCAGTCTTTGTCTAGGCTTTGTTCCTGTCTCACATCTAGGAAGATCTGTACTGTTACATCCCCTGGGATTCACCTTGAGCGTTTTCTACTGTTGAACTTCCCGCGGAAGGCGAGACCAAAATCAAAGAGTTTAGGTTTTCCAACCGGAAGTAGAAAAAAAAGAGGAAATTTCGTTTGGTGCAACTGTTTTATAGTGGCTGAGATCTCGATTATAAAAGGCAATTTTGGTTTCTTTCTACCCTATCTCTTCCAAAACCACTTAATGTACTGTAATGAAATTAACTGAATTTCGATCTGAAAAAACAGTGTCTAAAGCGGTAAAAGAAAAAAATTACGATAAGTCATGTGTTATGGTAAAAAAAAATGCATTTGGAAATTCATTATATATCATTGTAACTAATTTCATCAATTTTTATTGCTAATTTTTTTTATGATAAATCAAAAAACATTTAAAAGACTGTTCTTACTGGTTTTTCCAATTTTCAAATTGAATGCATCTCTTGAAGCAAATTAATTTTTATTTTTAAATATAAAAATATGATTAAAAAAAACATGTTTTACTTCAAAGAAGGGGAAAAATTGAAAACGACAAAAATGAAATGAAAAATGACTTAATCATGAAAACATGCCGTTCTATACAAGAAAGCATTAGTGACTTGATTGGTCAGTATTTTAAGAACAGCTGTCATTGTCGTCTTTTCTTCTAAAGCAGCGGTTGCGAATGAAAACAGCTTTTTTGCTTTTTTTTTGCACGAATTTCGTGGTTTTGTACTTTTTTTTCTATCTAAGATATCGACCAGATCTACTCATCATTAAGACGGAACGTAGAAAAATTTAAGTTAAGTCATTTTACTATCTTGCCACTCTTAACTTGCCTTGCATCATTTTAAACAGATTGGGATTAGATCTAGAATAATTCTAAGCTTCGCAGTCCAGGGTATGTAACTCGATAATTTTTTTTTAAATCCTGGGCCTTCAATTTTTTCCTCTGTAATATTGTCTGAAGAACTGTCCGTTTTTATTTTGTGATGGAGAGCATTTTTGCCCCCCGTCAGGTCGATCACTGTATTTATCTGTAATAGTCCTCCAGCACCAAACTCTGGTCTTCTCATCTCGGTGGAGACATGAACTGAGAGATAAACTGAGAGATAAACTGAGAGATAAACTGAGAGATACACTGACAAAAAGGACTGCTTAAAAGTTTGCTCTCAAATTTAGTTGTTGTTGATTTTTTTTTTAATTGCGATGTCTCCTCCACTTGAAGAATGTCTTCATGACAACGTGAACACAATTCCAATGTCTCAAGGATCCATATATTTTAAAACTGCACTATGGATTGCTCTTGAGGATATTATAATATAATCATGATTGGTTATATATACAGAGGAATATTTGGGAAATGTTAAAAAGGAAAAAAATTAGCGGGGTTTGGGCGTAATTTTTATTTCATTTCATCTAAATATAAGATTGGAATCAATAATTTTAACTATGGTAGCTGTTCTGCAATGCGATGAGCAGGCACTTAGCTAAAATAAAAAAAAAAAAAAAAAACACTGATGAGTGAATTTTTGTGATAGATAGTACTGGAATATCTTTATAATTTCTTTTTCTTAGAAAGCCTGTGGTTTCCATTATCAATTTCATTATTTAAAAAAAAACCTCGATACACAAACACACATAAAAAAAGATCATACACATTGACGTAAGATATTTACATTTAAAAAAATTCCAATTAGTTGTAGAGAGAAAAAAAAGGTACGTCGACAAAATATTATGCTAAAATACATAAAAAATGAGAACTACTTTTCTTCAACTCATATTTTATTTCAAAGATTCCCAACCATCGCTTCTGACGGCTGAAAATGTTCAAATACTTTTTGAGTTTTTAGTATAATGGCAACGGTAGCCTGAGCAAAATCTTGGAGATTCGAAATTGTTGCTTTGATCGGAAAGGATGAACCATCGTCCACTTTAACGTGACAGTTTGAAAGCAACGCGCTTGAGGAGCCTGCCGAGATGACGGACCAGCTTGCGCTCGCCGCTTGCAGAGCCACTTCCTGAACCGCTGGACGATCCACTTCCTGGCTCATCAGTAGAGAGACCACTGTCCTCACTGGATCGCTTCTCGAACGAGCCACTTCCTGAGCCACTTCCAGTTGGAGCTGGACCGCTATCAGATCCACTTCCGGAGCCGCTTCCTGAGCCAGATCGCTTCTCGAATGAGCCACTTCCTGATCTACTTCCTGTTGGAGCTGGACCGCTATCAGATCCACTTCCGGAGCCGCTTCCTGAGCCAGATCGCTTCTCGAATGAACCGTTTCCAGAGCCACTGCCGGAGCCACTTCCTGAGCCGCTTTCTGAGCCGCTTCCTGAGCCAGATCGCTTCTCGAATGAACCGCTTCCAGAGCCACTGCCGGAGCCACTGCCAGAACCACTTCCGGAGCCGCTTCCTGAGTCAGATCGCTTCTCGAATGAACCGCTTCCAGA
Source organism: Elysia crispata (assembly GCA_033675545.1). Classification (NCBI taxonomy): domain Eukaryota; kingdom Metazoa; phylum Mollusca; class Gastropoda; family Plakobranchidae; genus Elysia; species Elysia crispata. The sequence continues at coordinate 15,788 of JAWDGP010001681.1, read as the reverse complement.
ATCACTTCCGGAGCCACTGCCAGAAACACTTCCGGAGCCGCTTCCTGAGCCAGATCGCTTCTCGAATGAACCGCTTCCAGAGCCACTTCCGGAGCCACTGCCAGAACCACTTCCGGAGCCGCTTCCTGAGCCAGATCGCTTCTCGAATGAGCCGCTGCCGGAGCCACTGCTAGAGCCACTTCCAGTTGGTTTCGGGCCGCTTCTCTAAAAGACGAAAATTTTATTTGTTTTGTTTTTCTTTTATATAATAAGGTCAATTCTTTCATAATTAAAGACCGATAGGTTTTGATTGATTTGCTTTTTTTTCTTTAACTATTTGGCATAATGTAAGAGTATCATCTCAACACTAGATTATCCTTAATCTTTTAGAGTATTTATCAAATAACCTGAGATAGCCTTTCGCTTCATACAAATTGGCTCAGCGTACAAAGAACCTGAACCCAGAAAGCAGCAGGGTTATGTGGAAGTCTTTCCACTTTGAGATTTGCAGTTAATTCTTTCCAACGAACGTATAAGTTTTAAATTTCATCTTCTCTGCATTATCGTACCTGACCGGGCGTTGCTTGACAAGTGAGAAATGAAAGTGAGTCGCTTTTTACAGGTCGCATTGTAACCTATCAGCCAACCTGTCGATCAAAACTCACCCCGCCCATCTGAGATTCCAAGAGCTCAGCGGCCAGGGAGAGAATTGCCTCCTCAACGTCGTTAGGAGAGTCTGGTGGGTTCTCAAGAAGTTCGATCACGTCATCCTTCGACATGCCAGCCGCTTCGGCGAGAAGTTTTATCTCTTTCTGTGGATGAAAAACAACCATAACCGTTTATGGTGGAGAAGATTAAATTTTAATCTAAACTGCCAGAGTCTTATGTGCGACAAAACAAACATTCAGTATAAAATCGATTCAAGGTAAGGGTATCTTTAATGCACACTATTATGTCATACTCTTTTTAGCAGGCACTTAAGAAAAGATTTTCCCCCCCCCCCCGAAATATTAATGAAACGCACAATGACAGGCCAAGCCACGCCCATTGGTCCCACCTTCATTCGTTTCAAGCATTAGTCAAGTCACGTCCAGTTCAATAATCATATCACTATGAGGGTTTCATCAGTTTATACTAAAAATACTAATTTGCAGAGGCCAAATCAAGACCACTTCAAATGATGTAAACTGTGAAGCCACGCCTACCATCTCCCCTTTGCCATTCCGTCTCTTTTATTTTACATATCAGCCACCTCTAAGCCACGCCTACCATCTCCCCTTTGCCATTCCGTCTCTTTTATTTTACATATCAGCCACCTCTAAGCCACGCCTACCATCTCCCCTTTGCCATTCCGTCTCTTTTATTTTACATATCAGCCACCTCTAAGCCACGCCTACCATCTCCCCTTTGCCATTCCGTCTCTTTTATTGTACATATCAGCCACCTCTAAGCCACGCCTACCATCTCCCGTTTGCCATTCCGTCTCTTTTATTTTACATACCAGCCACCTCTAAGCCACGCACGTTTTACTTAATGCGAATTGCCGTGACCACTTGAGCAGCAAAATGGCAATATGTAGCTATCCACCTGTCTCCCCCCCCCCCCTCACCTAAATGAAGATCTTTAAGTGGTCATATTACAATAAGCCATGCCCACTTGACTCACCTTGGGATCACTCAGATCCGATCCACTTTGGTCATGTTTGGCGTCCTTGAGGGTGTAGGCGTGGGCGGCGAGCACAACGCATGCCAGGAAGATTAGCCGCTGCATGGTGAGCCTCTAGAATATGGGTGCTGCGCAGATAAAGAAATTGAGCAAATATAAAGAAACGTCCCCCACCGCCACCCCCCCCCCCCCCCACCCCCAAATATAAAAAAAAAAAAAAACTGCTGTATTTTTTTTCGCTTAAAGAAGTTGGCTTTGCCAGAAAATGAGTGACTTTTAAAAACTAAAATAATACAAAAACTTATCGACTTCGAGGCTTTCATAGGCCAGGTTCTATGTCTTGTAGAGGATAGAAAATTCTGCAACTCTAATTCTGTAAGCTATGGAGGTTAATTTCACAACTCGAGGCTTTCATAGGCCAGGTTCGGTTCTATGTCTTGTAGAGAATAGAAAATTCTGCAACTCTAATTCTGTAAGCTATGGAGGTTAATTTCACAACTCGAGGCTTTCATAGGCCAGGTTCTATGTCTTGTGGAGGATAGAAAATTTTGCAACTCTGATTCTGTAAGCTATGGAGGTTAATTTCACAACTCGAGGCTTTCATAGGCCAGGTTCTATGTCTTGTAGAGGATAGAAAATTCTGCAACTCTAATTCTGTAAGCTATGGAGGTTAATTTCACAACTCGAGGCTTTCATAGGCCAGGTTCTATGTCTTGTAGAGAATAGAAAATTCTGCAACTCTAATTCTGTAAGCTATGGAGGTTAATTTCACAACTCGAGGCTTTCATAGGCCAGGTTCTATGTCTTGTAGAGAATAGAAAATTCTGCAACTCTAATTCTGTAAGCTATGGAGGTTAATTTCACAACTCGAGGCTTTCATAGGCCAGGTTCTATGTCTTGTAGAGAATAGAAAATTCTGCAACTCTGATTCTGTAAGCTATGGAGGTTAATTTCACAACTCGAGGCTTTCATAGGCCAGGTTCTATGTCTTGTAGAGAATAGAAAATTCTGCAATTCTGATTCTGTAAGCTATGGAGGTTAATTTCACAACTCGAGGCTTTCATAGGCCAGGTTCTATGTCTTGTAGAGAATAGAAAATTCTGCAACTCTAATTCTGTAAGCTATGGAGGTTAATTTCACAACTCGAGGCTTTCATAGGCCAGGTTCTATGTCTTGTAGAGAATAGAAAATTCTGCAAATTCTAATTCTGTAAGCTATGGACATTAATTTCACAATTCGAGGCTTTCATAGGCCAGGTTCTATGTCTTGTAGAGAATAGAAAATTCTGCAAATTCTAATTCTGTAAGCTATGGACATTAATTTCACAATTCGAGGCTTTCATAGGCCAGGTTCTATGTCTTGTAGAGAATAGAAAATTCTGCAACTCTAATTCTGTAAGCTATGGAGGTTAATTTCACAACTCGACACGACTCTACACGGGCTGTATTTGTGCAAAATGAGGAAGCAGAGTCCTTGCTCTAAGACCGGAAGGACAACATCTCTGAAGTATTTGGTTAAGCCGCTATTAGATCTATCTCGTATGGTATTGGATTTAATGGTCTTGACATAATCAGGTACATAATATGCTCTTCCAGTTACGTCGCATTGATAAATAAATCAGTTAAAGAACTACGAAAATGTGAACAGAGGATACAACTATCAAAGAACGAGATAATTCTTATGAGATCTGAACCTGGTTTGGACGTACAGTACACATAGAAGGATATTTTTCGTGTATAAATTTAACACTTTATTTGTTAATTTCTCTTAGGAAAAGATGGGATGATGGAAAATAAAACAAAGCATTGAGCACCTGAGATCGTGTCAAGTCTAAAATATGTGGATCAAACGAGAAAATGCGGGAGATTTGGCCTTTTAAATTTTTAATACATCAGGAGAAGAATGAAAAGTAGTAAGATCATATTCCTTGAATTCATATTAAGCCCTAAAATCACCGTAAGTAATGGACTGGGCTTGCAAAGTTCTTCAATCAATCAACTCTGGTGTTTTGATCATTTTCGGCACAGATCTAAGCTATAGGATTTTGCATCGTGACGAAAAAGGTCTCCAAGTTCCTCTACGGTTGAAAAGCTTTAAAAATGAATACTAGTGGTAAATAAATCACCATGACGTTTTCTAATACAATTTTGGACATGATCTCTTGGTCTGTATGAAACAACTTCGAAAGAAATTCATTCATGAGTTCACGCCACGTCGAAACTTGACTCCGGTATCCATCAGAAGTGAAGCGGTTCAGGGGAGACGGAGTTACAAAATGAAAAGTTAAATCGTTAACAGATAATCAACTTCAGTCCTGATCTTAGGAATTGTTCGTGCAGTGAAGTGTTCACTAGTGAGTTCGTTTTGTAAACAAAGGCATCAGGAGCCAACACTGACTAAGAGGAAAATCTGTCGACTTTGGCTCATCAGCAAAGAGATTTTGTTTTGTGTTCAACCAGCACCGAGTTTGGTAACACCTCTTGTGCTTCGCTCTGTTTGGGGGTAAAATCTCCCCTAGACTGATGGTCTCTTATGAAGCACAGACTATGTCAACCAACTAGCAGCTTATTTATCATTTGTCATAATCTGTTATCAATGTCTTGTCCTTTTCTAAGCCGGAACATCTTCAAATTAATATTAAACATTCAAACTTACCCGTCACTGCAAAGCAAAAATAAGTCTTCGTATTTGATCAAATTCCTACGATCAAACTTTTGAGATGACCAGCATCTCTTTTATATTCTCTGGAGTGGCTGGTTCTACAAGCAAATCTTCTGCTTGAGTGAGCTTCTAGAGAAAGCCTGATCTATCATTAATACCCCAGTGACGTAAACACGCAGCATTGTGCAATACCCACTGGTCAATGCAATTAGCGGTTCATGAAGCCATAGGGTACTCTTCTAGTGTTCCCCTCTCTTTGCAGCTTAAGGTCTACCTATCCTGCCATTTCTACCCTATAAGCACGATCACATAACCCCGAAAGCTTAGACTAAGCCGGTTTTTTTTTGCCTTTGTTGACATAGATTTCGAGACCACTTTATCTCCAATACGGCACCCATGAATAGATCCATTTATCTTGTTAGTCCTGAGTAAGCTGCTGGGAATGATCTCTTGTTAGGCTTCCATTAGAGTTAGAGTTCTGCTGGCTTTAGGTTCACAGAGAGGAAATGCAAACTAGGTAGATGACATCTATTTTTGACTTCAGTGCGGGTCTGATCACAGATAAAATGCATAGAAAAGTTTGGTAGAAGAGATCAGACGAAGCCCTTAACTAAGTGAAAACAAATCTTTGACAGCCTTTCGAAATATGGTCACAATTTTTAGTTCACTGGGCAATGTCGTAATTTTATGCTATTCACGTATTTTGTTAATCTTTATACACTTATCAAATTACCTCCTCTTTGTTTATTTACAATGACTGAAACAGTTTAGGAATTATCCTTAGTGTTATGAGAAAACAAGAAGAAGAAGAAGAAGAAGAAGAAGAAGAAGAAGAAGAAGAAGAAGAAGAAGAAGAAGAAGAAGAAGAAGAAGAAGAAGAAGAAGAAGAAGAAGAAGAAGAAGAAGAAGAAGAAGAAGAAGAAGAAGAAGAAGAAGAAAACCTTAGATCTACTGTGGATGAAGACATAAAAGTGTAAAACTCAATTATATTTAAAATCTTTTCCACCATCTTCTAGAGACCGTTTTTAAGTGTCATGTCATATACTTCCAACTACAACACTGAAGTCTACGTATATTATTTAGGGCAATTTACTTTTATTTGTTTACAAAACCCAAAAAATATCAGTACAAAGGGCCTATCGCAAAACAAAACAAAAAAAATTAAGTCATAGCCAATCAAAAAACAGTTGGTTTTTTTTTAAAGAAAGAGATTTTTTTTTTCATTGACGTATTTTTAACTGTTCCACATCTTATATTATGATCTCCTTAGCTTTCCGCTCCATAAACCTTTAGCATTGAGGTACACAATGTTCTCTTGCTGTCTAGTCTTTCTCTCTATCCCCATGTCTGTCCTCCCCCCCCCAAAACCACACACACACACACTCCTTGATAGTAACACTGTTCCCTTTTCAATTATGATTACACTTCAATTCTCAGGTCAAGATGTTTACAGGAAAGAAACAAGCTTTTTTTTTACATCATC
>JAWDGP010001681.1:0-5000 GCA_033675545.1 Elysia crispata | reverse complement strand
TCATCCTCCTCCTCCTTCTCCTCCTCCTCCTCCTCCTCCTCCTCTTCTTCTTCTTCTTCTTCTTCTTCTTCTTCTTCTTCTTCTTCTTCTTCTTCTTCTTATTATTATTATTATTATTATTATTATTATTATTATTATTATTATTATTATTATTATTATTATTATTATTATTATTATTATTATTATTACTATGAGTACTATGAGTACTATAACTTCATACAGAGCGCTCTATGACAATGGGTAAAGAAGTATCTATTACACCCAAATAAAATACAGTGTAGATGTGATGGGGAAAAATATGGCTTTGGAGATGAGTCAAGGTTAGGTATTTGTCTCAATTGTCCTAACTCTGACGGCCGATAAGAACTAACCCGTGGAGCTAAATTTGATATACAAGTAGAGCCTACACGATGTGAAGCAGATTTCATCCAATAAGTAGTCATACATTAAAAATAATTTGGATTGGAAAAGTCTCTTAATGCTCAAGTAGATCCAATGATGAAAGTAGTTCGTAAAACTGACTAGATTTCGAAAAGTAAAGATCGCAAGAAGTAAGGAGGGAGGAGGGGTCGGGGCATTTATCATCTTACAATCGACAGGATAGTTTTGTTAAGTTGTGTTTATAAAGGTTTAAAACCGAGCGTCTTTGATGCGACTGACCTTGACCTTGACCTACCCTATCAAATAGTCATAACATTTTGTTTTACCTTTTTTTATCATGTCATTTAGAACGTATGTTTTTTGTTGCCTTTTTTTTAAAACAAATCAATCTTTAACTGGTTTGTAACTTAGGACTTTTATGATGCTTGTTCCTTGCTGAGGTACATTAATATCAGTGTCACATTTTCTTTCTTATTAAGAACTAGAAAAACTGTAACATTTTTTGTTTTATTTTAGTCTTATCTTTCTTTCTTGTTATTGGAATTATCTAGCGTAAATGATACTTTCCTGTTTATATATGGTTTCTTTTATCTACAAGGTATAGCGGAGTTGACGCGTAAGAGACTAAAATTATCGTAATCGTTACGAACATTTTTAAAGCTTTGTTATGACATAATAGCGTATGTTGGAGAAAACACTCATTTTTTTATTTAAAAAAAAAATATTGCTTCAAAAACAAAACAAAAAAGCAAAAAAAAAAAGTCTGAAATACTAACTAATACACTTGTGATGTATAAATGAGAGTTTTATTATTCTTTCACAAAACATCATAGAAAATGACCTAAATCTTGAAATGAGAGTTTTATTATTCTTTCACAAAACATCATAGAAAATGACCTAAATCTTGAAATGGCTCTTTTGTAAAACTTACCAAATATCACTTACGTTAGTATCTCATCTCGACAACAATAAGCATGAGGCAACAGGAAAATATATAAATCGTTAATTAGTTTTTAAATAAAGACCGTTCGCTTCTAGGATATCATCATAATATTTACAAGCGTCATTCAAACCGTTAAAGCAAATTAAACCACTTGTCCCCCATATAAGACATAGTCAAGAAGGTGAGACTTCTGTCTCATTCTCCTTACATATATTTGTTCAATCTATATCGGATATCTTTATTTTTTTATCTTTGCGAATCTTTGAGGTGTGACTGGAAATTTCATGAGAATATTTATGTTTTTTTTTAAAGATTTTTTATTGAAGCAAAGTAAGAAGGATACTAAATCTTCAAGACTATAGTGATTGTCATAATGGCTAGTGGCTTAGTGGGGACCAAGGAGCAGGGGAGAGAGAGGGAGAGAGAGAGAGAGAGAGAGAGAGAGAGAGAGAGAGAGAGAGAGAGAGAGAGATAGAGAGATAGAGAGGGAGAGAGAGAAAGAGAGGGAGAGAGAGATAGAGAGAGAGAGAAAGATAGAGATAGAGAGAGACAGAGAGAGATAGATAGAGAGAGAGAGAGATAGAGATAGGGAGAGAGAGATAGAGAGAGAGGGAGAGAGATAGAGAGGGAGAGAGAGAGAGAGGTGAGAGAGAGATAGAGAGAGAGAGAGAGAGAGGGAGGGAGAGAGGGGTGGGGTGTGGGGCTTAGAGCTTAGAGATTGAATAGGGACCGAAAGAGTGGGGCTTAGAGCTTAGAGATGGAGGAGGGAACGAAAGAGGAGAAGCCTCAGGGGAAGGCCACTGTGACTATTGGTCGATATCTGGTGACTTTCAGTTCCAGGTAGCCTGCGCGAGGTAGGTAGAAGCAGTAAACCTGTGGAACCAGCGCTCTATAAATGAGAAGGGGGAGGGCCAGAGCTCAAATACAAGGCTTTTAGTCTTTTACGTGTCTGTCAAGTTTTTTTTTCCAATGTATTCAACAAACTGGCGTGTCCGGACTCTATCTCTATCTAGCTCTATTCGTCTGAAACTAAAAAGATTCTGTTTCTATTTTCTATATGTTAAGTTTTCCAATAGCAAACAATCACGATGATCTTTTTTTTTGTTTTTGTTTTCATCTCCTTATCCAGCATTCGCCGGATTTCTCCTGGGCGTATCGCTTTCAGAGATGGTCGCAGAGGCGGAACTATTTGCAATACTGGAAGCAGACGTAAGGAAAGGGGGTGTTACTTATTGGGAGGAAGCAGATCTCGATCAGGCTCGGATCAGATTGAGGCTCAGGGTGGGGTCTTCTCCTATACGGTAATAATATTATATCGCTCCCCTGCCGCTTCTCTACCCACCTCCCACCCCCACCCCCCTCACACACACATATACACACAACACACGCATCATTGATCTCCGGGAGGTGTTAAAATGGGCTGTAGGTAGGGGAAAGGGGGTGGGTAGGAGAAAGGGGGTGGGTAGGAGAAAGAGTTAATACTGACCAACTTCTGTCTTTTTCTTTTGTCAATAATCCTCTGGAATTAATGTGGTACTAGTAATTGTTATCCCCTCCCCCCCCCCCCCCTTCACCATTTTTCCGCTTATAATTGGGTCTGAAGTTAGAAGCCATGTCCTGCCTGGAAAATGAACCCGCTGCACTGTACTAAGAGCATGGTTGTGGTGGGGTTAAGCTTGAGGGGAGGGGGCGGACCTTAATGTCAATCTCGAATTACGGTACGCTAGCAAATGATTTCTGACGACTGCAGGAAGAAAATGACAGGAAAGAAAAAAAGAGGGTGTGTAAATCCGTTTAGATTTCTGTCCGGTATTACTTGAAGCAAGTCATTCTCGCGACCTAAACGTTTAATTCTTTCAGATATTTTAAGGTGTAAAGAACATTTAAAAAATAAATTACAGAACTCAGCGTTGATGCTAAGTACAAGAGTTCTATGAATCAATGAGCTCTTTAGATAGTATTAGTGGTAAAAAAGGAAGAGAAAAAAATATTCCACCGGTTTAAGTGCAAGGTCGTCAAATAATCGAGTGAAAAGTCGGGTATCTCTATAAAATGAAAGGAACTGAGAGAAACTTGTTTTAAATTCTTGGTCTACATGACTGTCTTCAGACAAATATCAAGCTGAAGAAAGAGTTTTAGTTGTCGATAGTCACTGTGGCTGGCTCCTTCTAGTACTATCATTGTAATAAAAAAAATCTTTATTAAAGAACAATATGGAGGGTAGATCTGGCGTTCTTGACAAAAAATAGCGGGGGAAAAAAAACAACAACAAAAATAAGCTTTATATCATTGCCGTCGAAAATAAAAAATAGAGACCATGTTGAAACAAGACAACATGATGAAAGATAAAAAAGACACTCCCCCCCCCCCAAAAAAAAAAAAAAAAAAAAATTTTAAAAAGTAACAGTCATAGGAGCTCTTCTTTTCTTTAAACTTTGTTTTCAATCATTATTTTGCTAGAAAAGGCAATCTTTCTGCGTCTGAATAAGTCGGACGGAGGAAGGAAGGAAGAATAGACTGTCAGACAACAAAGGAAGAGTTGAACCAAAACTACAACAATTTCTTCCTCAAAAATTCTTTTGCTTCCATTCTACCCAATGAACTTATTATTTCCCTCATGCTTCTTTTCTCCTGTTTCAGACTGTCAAAAGTCTATCGTAGCTTTTTTTAAAAATTATTTCAGAACCTCGCAGGTAAATAATACCTGCCTTTAGACTGGCCGAGTCTCGGAACTAATGGACCCCGACCAGAGACCCTCGTGTTGTCCACTTCAGACTCCTCTCCTGACAGGATGTGGCCCAAAGCTCTCTCAACCGTTATGTTTTTATAACTCTTTCTGGAAGTTTTGTAAGCCTTGGCGGATCACGTTTTTGATCCCGGCATGGTCAAGCCGTGTCCACAAGTCTACGTCATAGCGGAAAGGGGGGGGGGGGGGTGATTACAGACCCCCTGGGAGTCCAAACTGACGTCTCAGTTAAGACAAATCCTGCCGTCACGATCAGAGGACGTCATTAAGTCTTTAGATTCTGTTAAAGTGGCAAGACGCGGTCAAGGCGATACTGTTTTTCTTTCTAATTGGCTCGGCCCGAAATGGTGAGGAGGTGAAAGGGGATGGGGTGAGGTTGTGGGTGGCAGGATGGGGGTGGGGGGAAAGGGGTTAGACATCAATTCCAGGTTTAAAAGAATGGTCTAAAATGACGTCACCATGTGTAGGATATCCAGCGGCGGAGAGGGGAAGTAGCCATGTGTGAGTGTGTGTGGGGGGGGGGGAGGGGGAGGAGAATTTCTGGTGACCTCAAGACCTAAATGCTGACCTGTTACGAAGCTTCAGCCATGTGAGGCCCATTTTGACGTCATATAAGACAAATCCACGGGTCACGCCTTGATGTTGATTCTACTCTACAGGCCTGTAATTCTGTTACAAAACTTGTAAACTAGGCTGAATTTGCTGTTCTTACGTTTCGTTTCACAGCGCATTAAATTTGTCGGTTCATGCTTTGCATGTCGCAGGCCTATGAGGGAAGAAGGTCAAGGCCGAATGATGCCTTAATGCATCAAGGTGACAATGAGCTCAAGGCCGAACTAAAGGGTCAAGGTTATGATGGTAGGCGAGATTAATCCCAGGCGATTATCCTCCCTGAAAGTCTTATGTCGCGTCTCTCTGGTCTGATACACC
>JAWDGP010001680.1:35000-71595 GCA_033675545.1 Elysia crispata | reverse complement strand
GAAAACTTGTAGAAACCCCTGTATGTAGATATTTGCACACTTTGATTAAAACATGTTTGTCAGTAAAAAGGCCGTTGCAAGCAAAGATTGATTAATGCGTTATATTTACAAGCCAAGTCCAAGATAAGTGGTAAGCTTAGGGCTTAGTCTTAAAGTAACTGTTGCTCAGAATCACAGATGTTAATTGTGCAATAAGATATTTTAAATCTTTTGTCAGTAAAAAGGCTGATGCAAGCAAAGACTCATTGACTGTTATATTTACAAGCCAATTCCAAGATGTGGTTACCTTAGGGCCTTAAGTGTTACTTGCTTAGAACCACAGCAAATCTCAGGCAAGGCTATGTGATTCATGCACAGATTGTTTTATATATTTCTGTAAATTCCCTAATTCTGACTGGAAAACCTTAATCATAGAAGAGTTATCCTTTTGGATAGGCATAAAAGTTTATTTCCAGAAAGGCAATGCGTTCTGCTTTAACATGTTTAACAGTGTTAATATTGATTAGAGAGTAGCAAAAGACTGGTTCCCCCTTTCTGAGCTAGTGATTGTAGGATCCCTTACTCCTTATTGTTAAACATGATGTCTGCATATTTTAGTCTCTTTTTTATGCTTTGATTATTATTTGGTTCAACTCTTAAGATTCTAGTATTTATTTGGGAGCATTTAACACCATTCTTTTACAGATAAAATGTTTTCAAGTTAGGTCCAGCTTCAACATAGGTGTACAGCAATGGACCTCAACAGAACTGCCTTGGCAAGCTTATGTGCATTCTTATAGCCCTGAGAAGATAAAAATAACATGAAGACATAAATCTGCCCCGAAAATAGTGAATGCTGGCATACCCAAATTATTTGGAGCCGCAAAAGCATAGAAATTATTCAACCCAGGAACAGAGAACCCTAAAAAGATCTGAAAAAGAAAAGCTTTTCCAAAATAAAAAGTAAATTCTTGAAGAGTTATGACCTTCTGCTAAACTGTTTTTTTGTAAGCTTAACCTCTTTCTCATTGCCTTGGATACTTACAATAGAGGACATAAACAAGATAACTTTTAGACTATAACAATCCACTGAAAACTGCCATGTTGAAGAGAAGAATGTGAAACTAAGCGGATCAAAAGAAACCAAGAGCGAAACATGACAAGATTCTTAGAAGACAAAAATCAAGCCAAGACGTTTTAGCTTGTTGCTCATGAAAAGTTATAAAAATTAATAAAAGAGGGAGTTGAAATGACGCTCTTAGATGTTGAAAAGAGCTCCAGCAATTTGGAATCAAAAAGAAAAATATACGAGTTAGACAAGTAGGAATAGAGACAATAATTAGACAAGAAGAAGTGTATGGTAACCAAATTGAAAGGCAAAGAGCTCATTGAAATGAGGATTAGAACAGACGGTTACATGAATAAGATGCCGATGATATAATGTTGAAATTTGGATGTGTGTACACTAAAGTTGTTTGCAAAATATTTTCAAGAAATGTCAAAGATGTGGTATTTAGTGAAGCAGCAGTTGTATAGATATGTGTGTGCCTATAGGAGACAATGGTATCAATGACGCCTTAGAAAGCTTTTCGTATTATGCTATAGAATCAGGTGGAATCCAAGAACTTTTAATTGGTTTTCGTAGATTGCTTGATTGTACGTAAATTTTCCAAGCAAAATCTAATACATGCTTGTCTAGGCTGCATTTCTGATAACTAACCAGTGAGAGGCCAATATGTGATTTTTTTAAAGCTTATAACCACGGGGTGAATAAATAAAAATTAAAATACATAGATCCCATTTGATTGCAGATGGTAAATCCTTCTGAAAAACTAATGAATGTTTCCATTCCATTATCCAGTACAATTCCAAGTGTGCAGAATATTTGAACACTGATAAAGAACATTTTTGTCAGTAAATAGGCTGTTGCAAAGATTCATTGACCTGTTATATTTACAGGCCAATTCCAAGATGTGGTTACCTTAGGGCTTAGCCCTAGCGTTACTGTTGCTTAGAACCACAACAAATCTGAGGCAAGACTGTATAATTCATGCTCAGATTATTTTATACACTTTTGTAAATTGCCCAATTCTAATTGGAAAACAATCATAGAGGAGTTAGCGTTTTGAACAGGCATAAACGTTAACTTCCAGAAAGACAAAGCGTTCTGCTTAAACATGTTTAACAGTGTAAATATTGACTAGAGAGTAGCAAAAGACTGGTTCCCTCTTTCTGAGCTGGTGATTGTCAGATTCCATGATTCTATCTTGTGGCCAAGTAGATGTAGACATATTAAGTGTCTTTTCTAGTCTTTGATTATTTTGACCAACTCTTCAGATTCTCATTTTTATTTGGGAAGATTTTAATGTACTCTCACAGATAGAATGTGTTAAAAATTTAGTTTTCAAGTTTGGACTAGTTTTAACATGGGTGTAAAGCAATGAACCTCAGCAGAACTGCCTTTGCAAGCTTATATGCATTCTTAAATCCTTGAGAAGATATAAATAACATGAAGACATAAATCGACCCACAAGCCGGTGAATACTGGCACAGCCAAATTATTTAGAACCGTGAAAGCATAGAAATTATTCAACCCAAGAACAACAGAGAAGCCTAAAAAGGTATGAAAAAGAAAAGCTCTTTCAAAATAGGAGATTGGTGAAGAGCTCTGTAGAAGTGTTTATGTAAGCTTCCCTGCTTTCTCATTTTCTTGAATATTTACCATTGAAGACATAAAGGTGATAACTTTGAGACCGATACACCACCAAAAACTTCCATCTTAAAGAGAGGAATATGAAGATCATTAGATCAAAAGAAATCAAGAATGACATGACAAGATATTTTAGCTTGTTACTCATGAAAATCTATAAAAATAACAGAGAGGGAGTTGAAATGAAGCTTTCAGATGTTGAAAAGAGCTCCAGCTGATGATTACTTTGTAAAAGCAGTGAATAGTAACCCATTTGAAAAGCAAAGAGCCCAGTATAAATAGGTTCAGAACAGAAGACTATGTAAATAAAATGCCAATGATATAATTTTGAAGTTTGGATGTGTGTAACACTACAGTTGTTTGCAAAATATTTTCAAGAAGTGTCAAGTTGTATTTATTGAAGCATCAGTTGTAATGATATGTGTGTGCCTATAGGAGGCAATGGTATCGAGGACTCCTGAGAATGCTTTTTGTATTTTGCTATAGAGTTAGGTGGAAACCACCAAAGAACTTTGGGATTGTTTTTGTAAATTGCTTGATTGTAAGGAAATTTTACAAGCAAAATCTAATACATGCTTGATTGTTTAGGCTCCAATTCTGATAACTGTCCAGTGAGAAGCCAATATGTGATTTTTTAAGGCAGATGACCATGGTGTGAGTAAAAAAATTCGAATACATGGATACCATATATATTTGCAGAGTTGGTATATCCAGAAAAATTAATTAAAGTTTCAATTCCATTGCCTTGTAGAATCCCTAGTTTGCAAAGTATTTGAAAACTGATGAACATGTTTGTCAGTAAATAGGATGTAGCAAGCAAAGATTCATTGACCTGTTACATTTATATCCAATGCCAATACAAGCGGTTACCTTAGGGCTTAGCCTTATGTTTGATTGATGCATAGAATCGCAAGTAAGGCTGTCTGATTCATACATTAAACATAAGTGAGCAATAAGGTGAATTAGATCTTGCTGAAATTTCCAGTTCTCCCAATTTTGAAAACTTTAGTCAAAGACGTGTCTGTCTGTAAAGCCATAAATGCCCATTTTCAGTCCGGCAAAGCCTTCTTTTAAAATGTGTTAAAAGTGTAAATGTTGCCTTGAAAATAGCAAAAGACTGGTTCCTCCTTTCTGAGCTGGTGATTGTTGGATCCCACGTCTCCATTCTATGACCAAATCAATGCCTGCTAGTTACCGTTTGATCATTTCTTGGTAGGATCTTACAGCTCAACAGATACAATGTTTCAAAGTTTACTTTCCCGTTCTGACCCGCTTAAAGACAGGAGAAAAACCATGTCCCTCGGCCAAACCGCCTCTGCAAGCTTGCCCGTATTCTCAAAGCCTTGAGAAGATAGGATAATCATAAAGACATACATCTGCCCATAATGCTTTGAATGCTGGCAAAGCAAACATATTTAGAACTGTAAAAGCATTCAAAATATTGAACCCAAAAACAACAGAGAAGCTTGAAAGGACCGAAAAAGAAAATCTCATGAAAAAGAAAAAGAGGGAAGTTAGGGAAAAGCTTTGCCCATCAGCAGAATAGTTTGCGTAAGATTGCCCGCATTCTCATTGCCTTTAACACTTTGAGAATATCCAGTTTACAAGTTTTAGTTCTTCATGTTGAAGAGAAAAATATGCAGTTCATAGACCAAAAGAAACCAAGAGGAGTGGGTGATTACTAATGTAAGTTTAAAACTACAAAAACAAAATGATGATGATATATAAAAGTTTGAATGTGTATAAATCACTACAGTTGTTTGCAGAATATTTTAAGGAAATCTTGAAGACTGGCATTTTAGTGACACAGCGGCTGTGTAGATATTTGTGGGTCACTATGTATGGAAAGTTAGGGCATCGAAGCATCCAGTGGATCCTTTTAGTATTTTTTTTTATGAAATCAGGTTGAATCCACCGAATACCTTTGGGTCTGTTGCTTGTTGATTGTTTGAATGATTGGAAATCTATAAGTCCACCATATACGCAATTGATTTGCTCTGGTAACTAACCAGTCAGAAGCCAAATACTTAAATTTTCAAGCAAATAAGTGTGGGTAAATAAAAAAAATTCAATACATAAATGTTGCATAAAAATGAATTAAGCCAATTCATAAATCCTTAAAAAAAGCGAATGTTTCCATTACACTGCCTTGAAGAATCCCATGCATGTAGAAAATAAAACCATTAAAACATTTTTGTCAGTGAAAAGGCTGTTGCAAGCAAAGCATCATTATCATTCACATTAGAGTGAGTAAATATGAATATTTTTACAAGCACAATCAACCAGGACCTCTCATGTGTTGTTATGTCTTGAATTTTAGAACAGATTAAAAGCCATGGCTTTAAGGCTAGACAGAATCTTAGAGAGTATTTGATCGCATGGCCAGCGCCACAGAAAAATGAAAGTATGAGACAACTCGGATAAGAATAGAATAGTTTCAGTCATGGAGCAGACTGAGGACAAATTGTAAAGCACACACCAAGACAAAGCTGCCAAGAAAATGTGTATCCAAATTTTTTATCAAATTCATATAAAACGTACCAGCAATGTAATCAAGAGTTTACAATTTCTCAGGAGTACATTTGCTTTGCTGCTTGTGAGAAAGTGCTTGGTCTGTGTCAGGCAAGCAAAAAATCTGTCTAAATAAGTTTTAGATTGCTTTTCAATTTAAAGTTAAGTCAGTTATGGCAAAGAGCATTTAAAGGATCATAAAATTAGTGACAACTTCTAAACCATAAGATCAGCAAAAACAAGTATGAAAGAGGATTGGCAAAATCATTGCTGCATTAGGTAAAAACGACAAAATTGATCGAGCACACACAAGCAAAACTGCTAGGGTGCAAAATTTAATCCCAATTCGCAAAAGAATATTTTTTCCTGGCAATGCAAATCAGCACAGCGCAGTGGATAGCTGGATGTTATCATTTACAAAACTCAAACTGGACACATTGCAGTAATGTCTATTTTCATGTATTTTGAAAAAAAAAAAATTGACGAAATACAACAACAGTAGATAGATGGGAACTATTGGGGTTAAAGTGAGTGAAATTTGTTTCATAAAGATTTTGCTAAGGAAGGTCAAGTTATATTTTAGAAGGAGCATGTCATGGGGAGGAAATAACAGAGACAAGAAAAGAATTTATTCAGATCTGGCTTGCAGTATACTAATCTGTCTACATTTGGTAACCACAGGCTTCAAACGGCTTAAAGTGTCATACAATCAAACTGGTTCCGCTTCAGCGTTCATGAAGTGCTAACCCCACTATAACAAAAAGAAAGGCTCTACATACATTTTGGATTTGGAATCCTGGTTTGTTATCAGAAAATGTGGAATAAATAATATCGTTTCAGATCTTAAGTCTGATAAATGCCAGACATAAAGCTAAACAAGATTATGGCATAGTCAGTCTTGCAAAGTTCATCTATATTCTATTTTTCCTTGAAATTAGAATTCAAAATTGATGTAATGCATGACCACAGAGCCACAGATTTTCATACACAAATATCAAACAATTTACAAGTATGTTTACCCTGTTGTGGACATAAGGTAATAATGACGAAGTTGAGGTTTGAAGCTGCAGGAACATGGTTTGCAAAAAAAATTATCAAAATACTATCGACAGAAAGGCCAATCACCAATGCGATGAATGTGGCAGAGACAAGAAAAAACAACATTAGTACAAGATTGCACTATGGAGCTTTGCACAAGAAATAGATGTGGTATGAGAGACAGGGATAAAGGCATAGAGCACCACCATACTTAATAACTCTGATCAATATAACTCTAGTACTACAAAAATTAAAATATGAAACCATAGCTTCAAGGAGAAGCTTCAGTCTGCTGAGGGAATTATTATGGTGTGTTTAATAAATATGTGCCGCAAGATGTTTCAACTAAAATCCATCTCCTTGCTGTATAGGCAAATAAGAACTTTCTAACATATGTTGGTGCAGCAATAAAGTATGGTTATTACAGAAAAAGTGTGTTCAATATACATCTGCCACATGTCTTATGTAATGCTACATTCCTCTAAAGATAACCTTCAGGGATAATAGCCAGTACTTAATGAAGGGGTTCTTCGAGGGAATAAGTTGGAATGGTCTTTATATCACTACAGCATTTGATGGCTCATGTGATAAAAACAAAAACAAAGCCAGTGTTTTATCAATTCCTGATTTTGACAATTTCCTGGGAATCAATATGCACCATTCAATGAGAACAATGTTATGATATTCACATCTAAGTTTCTCACCAAATGTGGAAGACAGAAAAAACTTTGTGGTATACTTTTTCCAAGACACTTAATGCCGATACCATTTCACAACCAGTGGCAACATCAACTTCCTACGCTGATGAGGTAGGGAACAAAAATAAAAAAGATGCCTGATCACTGCCTCAACAGTAAAACAGTACAATTCCATGTACATTATACCTTGTTGGAGCCAAAATATACTCATAAAGACATTGAAGGCATGCAGACTATATATAGCATCTGAAATATGCGTCATAGGGCACAGCCTTCACACTTCTTTTACTTCCACTGATACAACACTGTTTTCTGGGATATGCAAATGTTGACAGGAAAAATATGTCAGAATTGTTGATGGTGAGCCATATAAGACTTTTTCTTTTTATCTGGCCTTTATTACCAAAGGTTTGAGGTAATGCTGAATTCCCTGGTCCTCACTTTGCTTAAGCAACCCATTTTCCAGGGCAACTCTCCCACAAAAAAAAAATTGTATAATTTTAGTGACGTCCCAAACATTAGACATAAAAAATTTTACATACAAAAGAAATTTTAATCAGGTCCACAGATACATCATAACTGTCCAGAACACAGAAACATGAATATATTACATAATGGCAACAAAGGCTTAAATTTTAAATTTTCTCCACAAAACATAATATATATGCATGGAAATGATGGCATTTACGGAGAAAATTATTACCTTTCAGACAAAAATTACTAGAACCCCCCATTCCATGGATCACCAAGAACCAAGCAAGCTCTTGTAAATCACAATTTAAAAAAAAATATCTTTTAAAACAATAAGCGAAGAAACAAGCTAAAATTTTAGATATAATATAGGTCTGGCATGTGTGATTACGTAAACCCAAGAGTTTCTAAGCCAGCACGTGTGCACTCAACATAAATGGAGAAAGCTTTTTTTTTTTTTTTCAGCCTTCCTTTCCAGCAGCAAGTATGCAGGAAAGGTACAAATACTGAGAAACATGCAGACCACCTTCAAAATTATGACTAATGGATTCACCAAATTTTCATTCATCCTCTTCAAGTGGGAAGAGGAAGCAATGCATTTGTAAGTATGGCACCGTCATCAGAGGGAAGAAGACAATTTATATCTTCTAATCCCAAAATTTATAGATCGTAGATCGTGTGATTCCAATTTGGATACAGCCCCAAATCCGTTTTCTTTAGTGTTAAAACATTGAAGAATTTCCACCATTACTCTTGATTTGCAAAATATTTTTGTTTTTACTTTTTTTTTCTTTGTATTTGATGAGGTTGATTTGTACAAAATTGGCAAAAGTTGCAATATGGTTAATTGAAACGCAGTCATAGCCTGTGCTACACAAGTTGTGCTTCCATTTTTTTGCGCCTTTGCGCAGAACCCTTGCCCTTTACAAGGAGAACACATGTGAAATCCAATAGATGCTACAACAAGAGGTTAATAATTGAAAGATCACATCACAAGGAAACTGGTAAAAAAAAAAAAAAAAAAGAAGATTGCATGCAAGCAAGACATGAGATAAAGCATTACATGAGAAATAATATGTATAGTTGATTAGGCATTTTTTGTGTTCTTCAGCTCCACAAAAATTCTGATTGACACAAAATAAGAAACTCAGAAATTATGTCAAGGGCAACAATAAATGTGATGTCCACTTACAAAAATGAGCAAATACATAGTAATGGAAGAAATAAAATATCATTAATTTTATCCACCGCTCTTTGGGAAATTCAAAATTGAGAACGATATAAAAATCCGACAGAACAACAGTGATGAGAATACTGAGGAAATATTGGACAATAAAACAATTAATATTATTTTATTACACATTGACCAATGTTTTTTGGCAGCGAGTGTAAGGAAGAAAACGTCCAATAAGCTGATACCATTTCACAACCAGTGGCAACATCAACTTCCTACCCTGATGAGGTAGGGAACAAAAATAAAAAAGATGCCTGATCACTGCCTCATCAGTAAAACAGTACAATTCCATGTACATTATACCTTGTTAGAGCCAAAATACATTCATAAAGACATTGAAGGCAAGCAGACTATATATTGCATCTGAAATATGCGTCTTACAGGGCAAAGCCTTCACACTTCTTTTACTTCCACTGATACACTATTTTCGCGGATATGCAAATGGTGACAG
The DNA here is from genome assembly GCA_033675545.1 of Elysia crispata. Lineage (NCBI taxonomy): Eukaryota > Metazoa > Mollusca > Gastropoda > Plakobranchidae > Elysia > Elysia crispata. Next base: position 62,503 of record JAWDGP010001680.1, on the reverse strand, counting down.
GATAAATAAACTTTGTTAGAATCAATGATGATGAGCCAAATACAGACTTTTTCCTTTAAATTTGGCCTTTGTTAATAAAGGTTTGAGACGAAACTGATTTCTTGGTCCTCACTTTGCTTAAGCATGGAAATGATGGCATTTATGGAGCCTATAATTATTACCTATCAGAAAAAAAAAACTACAAGAACCCCCCCATTCCATGGATCACCAAGAACCAAGCAAGCTCTTGTAAATCACAATTTAAAAAAAAAAACGGCACCTGTGCACTCAACATAAGTGAGAAAGCTTTTTTTTTCAGCCTCCCCATCCAGCAACAAGATATGATTATTGCATGTATGCAGGGAAGGTACTATTTTATAACATATAGCGATGAAACTTGGTATACAATCAAAAAAGATGATCATCTACACTTCTGCCATGAAAAAAATTAATCAGATATCTTGAAGTGTTTCTGAGTGAGTTTTTTTCTCATTCAACGCCCTCTTAAACTACTAGGACTACGCATTACATTTTTTAACATTTTCTTGCATCATTTTTACCCATTTACAATAATTTTTGTCCGCATATTTTCTCGTATTGGTCTTTGAAAGACACCCACCCTCTCACAAAAATGACACTTGACATTCAAGATGAGCCAGCCTGCTAAGCCTTTGGCGTGGTGCACTAACTGACGTTTGGTTCGTGACGTCACATGGCTAAGAGCACTTCTCTCATTGGTCCAGTGCATGTGAACTGGGTTTGGCGAGTTCATCTTACTGGATTGTCAATATTTCAATAAGTGACTTGCAAAGGGGTGTTCTGGGTAGATCTACGTACATAAAATAGCGATCAGGTTTTAAAACATTACAATGCTATTAAAACATTAAGTATACTTTCTATTTCTAATAAATTTTGGAGCAATTTAGAAACATGACTTTTTTTTAAAAACAGTTTTTACTCAAAGCACTTGTAATATGTTGACTTAACTTTCACCCCTTATAGCTTTCAGTTTAAAATAATCCATTGGCGCATCTACAAAATGGGGACCGTTCTCCACTTTCAAAATGAATAAATTGTTTTCTTTTAAGAAAAATAAAATAAATTGTGGCATTTGCAGTTGCCTGTAGATCTAGAGTAATTATTTCTTAACTATGTTTTTCGTATGAAGATAACATCTTATTTACAAAGTTAGCTTATATTTAATTGGTGGTTTTTACTATTCGTCTAAGCTAGACCCAGATCTAGAACTAGCTCTTGGCATCATGGGGAGGTCGGGTGAGTTTGATCTGACAAATCCTGTTAAATGTAAAATGAGCATTCGATATGACTGATTCGGTAACCAAATACAATATTATATTTAAAATAATTAACTCATTGAGGCTGGGGTTATTTCATAAGGAATCGAGCTATTATTACTATTTTATATAGGTACATATACTAAGTCCCACGAAAGTAGGAAGATGAAGTATAAGAAACGCTCAGTGAAAATTGTATTATCTCTCTGTACCTGAAGGGAGGTGCTATGAATATTCTCTTTCTCTTTCTTTCGTGTTTTTTTTTAAGACATCCTCAATGTGGATAAAGAAGCTCTGGTTAAAAAATATGGATATCCTGATTCCACAAATAATTGCATCATCATTCAGATGTGCAAGGATGGCTCTAGACTAACGTTATCTGCAGGGGTTTTGGGTCGCAAATAATGGCACTTCTTTCTACATAGCAAGTGTAGAATGGAAGATAATTTATGCTATCAGCATAATTTATGCATAACCTAACCATGCTAATTTTAACAAATTAAGAAACAAAACAAAAAAAAACAATTTAACCACCTTTGTTGAAAGGCCTACTTATGATAAGGACATTTTGGTGGTGGTAACTTCGAAAATTACAAAAAAAGGATGAAGCGGTAATTTATGCTGATTTATGCATAAATAAACTGATGCACATGAATTCTATATTTTTTTAAACGAAGTAAGAAACTTACTTTTTTGCTTCTGCCTGCAAAATTTTATGGAAATATCTTGGTTAATTTAGGAATTAGAGGGGTTTTACATCCTAAATAAAGGAAGCGAGTTTGGATCAGAGGGTAACTTACGCTAATTTATGCAAAAATTGACGCTCAGAAACAAATCTTTCATAACCATCTCTGACAAATTAGGATTCTATATAAAAAAAATACACATGTCTGTCAAATTTCATGGAAATATATTGCTAAATAAAGAAATAAGAACAATTTAACTTCCTTCTCAACAAAAAAACAATGCACTGAAAAGGTCCTTTTTGGACCATTTATTCCTCTTTACTCCTGGGTACACATTTTTGGATTACTTAAATCCGCATAACTTTTTTTCTGGACCGATTCTCAAAATTTAGTTTTGTTCTTTTGAGAGCAAGCTTTTTAACTTTTACTCATTAGTAGGTAAATATTACAGATTTGATACTTCAATCAGCATTGCTAATTCATTTGCGACGAATAAATCCTTCATATTTGTGTACAGAAAAATCAAATTCATTGAGAAAAATACAATTTTAAAGCTTAGGGTGAGTTAGGCCGATATCTGCAATAATACCGAAGAAACGGGTTGGAGGAGGAAAGGAGAGACACAGAGTGGAGAAGATATAGAAACTCAAGAGTACATTGGAGGCAAGAGGAAATGAGAGACACAGAGGGGAGAAGACAGAAGAGAGAAGAGATAGAAAGTGGAGAGAAGAAAAGAGAGACAAGGGGAGAGAAGATAGGAGAGCTGATATGAGGAGAGAGGAGATATAGAAAGAAGAGAGAAAGTTTGAATAGATGGGAGGAGTGGAAAGAGAAGATAGGAGAGCTGATATGAGGAGAGAGGAGATATAGATAGAAGAGAGAAAGTTTGAATAGATGGGAGGAGTGGAAAGAGAAGATAGGAGAGCTGATATGAGGAGAGAGGAGATATAGATAGAAGAGAGAAAATTTGAATAGATGGAAGGAGTGGAAAGAGAAGGGAGAGATGAAAGGACACATACAGGGCTGAGAATGGTCAGACAAGAAAAAGTCTGAAAATACCAGACAATGAGCCAAAGGCACGAGATTCACCTAGGGGGGTCCGGGGGAATGCCCCCCGAAAAATTTTTAAAAATTGCGTTAAAATTAAGCCATTTAGGCCCCTCTGGCACTGAACTTCCCTTAATTATTGTGTTATATCCTTTGTTTTTTTTTGTTGACATGTAAGAAAAAAAATAAGGTAAACCTAAAACATATCTGGAACAATCTTAGAATATTGAATTGAATTTAATCACTGAGGTGTCAGACTAGATTTTTTTTTTTTTAAACTTTTTTTAGTCACCAAACTAACTAAAGATACAGAATTATTGAAAAGTAAACTTAATTTGGGAGCATTAAAAAATCGAATGGCTTCGGAATTTTTGTATTTTTTTGATTTTTTTTTTTTTTTTTTTTTTTGGGCGGACGCGATCTTCGTTAGGCGGATGGAAATGACAAGTTGGGCGGAAATCCGCCTTTAGACGGAGAATTCTCAGCCCTGCACATAGAGAGGGGGAGGGGGAGATAGGAGAAGAGAGGAAAGGGGAGATAGAAAAAGGGTTGAAGATGGGAGGGGAGAGAGAGAGAGAGAGAGAGAGAGAGAGAGAGAGAGAGAGAGAGAGAGAGAGAGAGAGAGAGAGAGAGAGAGAGAGAGAGAGAGAGAGGGAGAGAGAGAGGCAAGAGAGCGCTGTTGGTCTTTCTAGACACACAATCATCAAAACAATTTCAAGTCACAGGGGCTGATGGGCCTGCTTTATTTGTCATCGGGATTGGGTATCCTCCAGTAGTCTGTTGTCTCACACAAAAAAAAAGTGCAGTCTGGCAAAGATCTAGATCTGTTGGCCTATGTTCTAAAATCTAGATCTTAATTTCTGAACATAAATATAAGTATCTTACCTTCTCTTCTTTAAAGTGAGAAAGCTTGATATCGCTTTGGACTCGGGCGTTTCTTTTTATATTTCTGTGCAACCAATTCAAGATGTTGACTAAATCTGAAGTTAGGCGTTTCTTTTCTATCTTCAAAATGATCTAATGTAGATCTAAATCTTAAATAGGGCCTTTCTTCTTGATGTTTGGGTCCAACTAAATCAAGATCTTAATCTAAGTAGGGCCTTTCTTTTCGATGTTTATGTGCAACTAAATCTAGATCTCGGTCTAAATCTGGAAAGAGTTCCTTATAGGTATGGACTAATTTACACACTAAAGATGGCTTCGTTTGATCGGGACCATAGAAAAAGATTGGGCTTGGTTTTTGTTTGGGGTTACACACAAAAACAAAAAAAACAATTTATTTTAGCTCTGTCTCTTATAGGGTTGCTACTGTTTCCTCGAAGTAAAAAGCCGTCTGTACCTAAATGGAACTCTTTCCCTAAATTTAAAGTTGGGCGGTTTTTTTTTTTTAAATCTTTATGTGCAACTAGCTCCAAAACTAGATCTTGATCTAAATCTTAAGTTGGGCCTTTCTTTTTGATCTTCATGTGAAACTAATAGATCTAGGCTTAGATCTTGATCTAAATCTAAAGTACGGAGTTTTTTTGAGGTCTTCATATGCAAATCGATCTCAATCCTGATTTAATAGATTTTTATTAAGCTTTCCAAGCCACTCTATTAATTTTTTTAAGCCAAATCTTGATTTCTGTTAAGTTTTTTAAAATTGAATGGATTTAGATCTAGATCCAGATAAATCCAAATTTCATAACTCCATTGTTGTAAGAACATTTTCCATTGCACATTCTTGATCTAAGCCTATTTCAGGTCTCTAGGTCGTTAAGTTTATATCCCGATATGTGTGCCGCACACAACTTCATAAAAACCAATTTGATGCCATATTTAACAACAAAATTTGGACGCCTGGTCAATGAAATTGAGACCTGCCGGGTATTGCGTCTAACTGCTTGAACCTTGAGGAGCGAAATGTCGGAACTCAGAACCGGCGGGTGCCCCTGTGCAGTCTGCAGTCGTTCTGCAGTTACCACGTGACCATCATTTTCCCGCCAAATCAAGTTGGGACTAACGCCGGGCGAGTCGACTATTCTAACACCTTGAGTCAACAAAATCGACTTTCGACTCGTCTTTGCATTAATGACGTCTTTTAAGTCCCTCTTTCAATAGGCTTCACATTCACGCCATATCGCAGTCGACTTGAAAGCATAGGCCGACTATGGAAGCAGGCTAGTCTCTTGACTAGTTTTGATCATGTCCTGTTGACTAACAAGGCCTTCAATACTCATCGTCTGTGTCGACTCAAAATGACAAAAAAAGAAATAAAAGGTCGAGACTAGGCCGAGAACGGCTGTCTTAAGTTCCCACCATGGAGCCAGACACTTCGGTCGCTTTTCACGTGATTCTGCGAGAGGGAGGAGGCGACACGAGACACTCAATGAGTCAGAGATGTTGATGAGGTGTTATGGCGAAACGAGGAGTGGGAAGGGGGGGGGGGGGGGGGGGGGGGGGGGCCATAGATGTGTTATATAACAGGAGACTTTAACGGTCTCTTAAGAAGGAGCAATTAGCAATTTATAATTTTGTTTGTTTATTACTAAGTGGGTCTACAGAAATTGAAAAAAAAAATGTATTTGATTTTATCCTACCATTTTTTTTACCTTTGCTGCATCGGAGGTTCTGTTGCAAGGCTGGGTCCAGTATTTTCCAATAATTAACTAACATCCAGATGTAGGCTAAGATTTTTGTGGTAAAAGTGATCAGTTTTTTAAATCCCTTCGTTTGCCATTATTGTAGTATACACGCCTCCTGGCTTGCTTAATACTGTAAACATACTCGACAAGATTATTGATGACCAACGGGCTAAAATCATGGGGCATAGTCTGCGGGAAGGTCAAGGTCATTCGCTGTGGCATTGAGATAGACAAAACTGCACAGCCACACATTCACTTTTTCCCTTCGCGTTCGTATTTGGACTTGATACGACACATATCAAAGGAATTACTATGAGAAACGAAAGTGTATGATTTCACAATCATAGTATTAGTTTCCTGTCCCCGAACCAAAACTCTTTACTTCTCACTCTTAGATAAATAGCCTATGCTAATTTTGCAACTTCCCAATCTGTTTCTGGATCCTCTAAAGGCGCATTAATATGTGTGTATGGATAAATGGGCAGCTAAAAATAACCGTTAAGTAATGCACCGCTACACATTCGTTGCTGTACAATAATATTTAGCTTTATAATGAGCGTTTGGAAGGATTGTAAACAAATTGGCAAAGTACAAGCTTGACTTTTCTAAATTTGTACTCTCTCTCTCTCTCTCTCTCTCTCTCTCTCTCTCTCTCTCTCTCTCTCTCTCTCTCTCTCTCTCTCTCTCTCTCTCTCTCTCCGCTTTTTTATTTGGATTTTCTGTTATTTTAAAAGCACTCTATTCAACATGGACCCACTTGAAAACCAAGTTGGGGCACCTGTTGCGTATACCTGAAAGCCCCCTGCATACGTTAACTCACATGTTATTTCCCCAAAACACAAGTGATATGGCTGGGATCCACACGTGACATGCTCTGATTTGGACCCATCGCAGTGCTCAACTAGGAGTATTGACAAAACATGCAAATACGATAAATTTCCATCCTTCTTTCGAATTCACAAGTAGTATAATTATATTGCGTCATCGTTACACTACAAGACAACTATGTACACAGGCCTCTCCTCAAAACCAACAGACACCTTTAACTATTTACATTGGTGGTCGTGTCACCCACTCCACACCAAACGCAGCATCCCACACAATCTCCCTTTTAGATTAGTCGAGTTTGTTCCCAAGACGTTACACTCACACGTAGACTCGACAAACCGGCAGACAACCTTAAGTCACATGTTTTATCCTACAAACTCAGTCAAGCTGTCATAAACACCAAGATCAAAAGCAGTACACAGAAAAGATAGATCCCAAACAGAAACACAAAGAATTCCACTAGTATTTACTTACAATCCAGCCCTGCCCACTATCCCCTCCGCACTAAAAAATATTCCCCTAGTCCTATTCTTCAAACCTCAGATTGGTGTCGAAACAATAAACACCCGGCACCTCCCTGAGACAGGTTTTTGTGAGCACAAAAACCTCTTTGATTTATTAGGACATTTAGAAGCCTCTAGACGTGACACACAGGCAGCATATCCTGGAAATCACTTGATGCGTGACATGTAAACTCATCACAGCACCAAGTACCGGTACTATCACTCTCACAGTCACAGGCAAAACATACAACATTAAACATAACATCCCTAGCTGCTCACACAACGGCATCTTTCTTATTACATGTAGCTTATGCAGCAGACAGTATGCTGGACAAACATCACAGAAATCACACAAACGGTTCAACACAAACAGATCCTACAGAAGCAATGAGAGAGGCGTCGCTTTGCCAAACATTTTAACCTTCTCAGGCATAGCATCAGCCACGCAAAACTCGCACTTATAGATCAGTTACCTACATCAGGCGTGTTAGGCTTTCAAAACAAACAAAAAAAAAACTTTCTGAGTCACAGTCTGCAGAGACTTGAACCACCAGGCATATAGATCGACAACCAAGATACTTTCCCACTAACACAAATCTACTGACACATTTTATGTTCCAGACTGAGAGATTGCCATCATGGACTAAGGCGCTTTTATGATACTACCTGGTAAACATGCAACTCTAGGAGGGCTAGTCAATTGATGCATTCAGTGAGAGAAGGAGAAGATTAAGATATTTAGGCAAAAAAAAAAAAATAAATAAATAAATAAATAAATAAATAAATAAAGTAAACATGAGAAACAGAAGGCAGGAAAAATAACCCAAACACCTCGTCTCATCTCGTTTTTTTGTAATTTATTGATTGTTCAAAAATTAAGGCTCCAAAACCCTGTGCAAGATAGGTGCGATAAAACCGCTCAAAGTATTTATGAAGCACGCATCTACAGCTTAAAGTAAAAAGAAAATGATAGTTAATAGGTTGGTTACAATTAAGTCTTGAAAAATGATATGCCCAAGTTGCAACAAATCTTAACATCTTTATATCAAATGATATCAATTAAAAAAAATGGTTTAAAACTTATAAATTGTCACTGTTAAAGACAATAACAGGGTCATTATTACAGAAAAAAAAAGTGGAAGAAAAATGAAAACTTATAGATTATGCAAAGCTGGCTTATTTGACAATTAAATAAGCAGAAAAAGAAAGATAAAGAGCTACATTTAAAATATCACAAATATTTGTTATATCCGAGGGATAATTTTTCTTCATAATTATCATCGGGATCCTATATAGAACAAAGAATAGAAATAGATCAAAGTAAATGAATTATGCTTAAAGTGAATATTAGTTAAATTGCACAACTTATTTCAAAGATTAAAAGAAATAGCCTATAATTTTCCCAAAAGGCTCTAAATGTGTGGAAAAATGCTAAAACAAATTTTGTCAAACTAAGAATAAGAATTTTTTTTTAAAAATGCAACTCATAACCACGATGTCAAAAACGAAAGTGTGTTAATGATTGCCTTACGAAATTTAAATAAAAAGCTCATTGGATTGATAAATTACAAAACAGTACATGGATATCGACATATTATAAGGATCATCTACATACACAAAACATCCCTGTAACAATGAGCTCAAAATTATATCGCAAAGCTTGAACATTTGATTGGATGACCATATAAAACCACAGTTAAAACCGTTCCTCATGAAATAATGCCTTTTTGTTCCGATTGATTTGTGAGTCACTCTATGTTTCTACTTATTTCTTTACTTATAAAGCTGCACAGTTTTTTTGTTTACGTTACACCAAAAATAATAATCTGTTAGAGAAATCTGAGAAGGAAGGGGTATTAATACAACTATGTAATTTACTGATACCATGCAGCATGACTGCAGTGCAAAGAAACGAAAGTGAATGTTACATAGAAATTTCATGTTAGATGTAGGAAAATAAGTAACAGCAAAATCTACGCCCAAAAGATTTTTAAAGTCAAATTTACAGTTTGAAAAATACATATTAAAATTCTCATTAAAGGATTTTGTTTTTTAAAAAAAATTATGTGCTCTTGTACTTATGATTTATTTAAAATTTTAACTATGTGAACTAAACGTAAAGATAATCATCATGCTAAAATGATTTGCCAGTACTAGAAATAATTTAGTCTCTACAGGAGAATTAACAGATTCGAAGGAAGTGGAATATAAAAACAAACATGGCAATTAGAATTATAAACACCTGTTTGAAAATTAATGAATCAATTTTTTAGATCAATCTTTTCTCAAGTTGAGGCAAACAGATTCCTATTGACAAAAAGTAAAAGCAGGCAATGATGTCTTTTCAACAGAAATTCAGGTGTGGAAATTTGCACAACAAAACAACTGGTCAACACACGAATCTATTAAGTACAACAAATACCTCGCAGAAATATAATGAAAAATAACCAGTGACTCGAAATTTCTACTTTTCCCTTACTTATTAAAATTTACAGTATTCATTTTGAATTTCATCATAAGTAATAATTAGCCAAAAAAATGTAAGAAGGGCGGGCATTAATGTAAGTATGCAACGTTACTCACACACCGTAACGGCTGAGTAAAAAAAAAGTACATGTATACAATTTACACGAGCATTTTATATTTCATTTAAAAAAAAAAGTTATACACGAATAAATAATTATATTGACACAATGTGAACAGTCACTCAAAAATTTTATTTATTCCCTTTTTTATTGAGATTTACAATAATCCTTTTGCAATTCTCCATGAATATTAATCTAACAAACATGTTTTAAGAAGGATGAGGTATTTAATTAGATAATAATAATTTTTTTATGTAACGTTATTGATACCATGCGCCATGACTGCAATGTACAAAAAAAACAAAAAAAAAAACGTGAAGTTTACATGAATATTTTATGTTAGATTTGAAAAAAAAAAATAAAGCTTATAAAATATGTACTTACGTACATTATTAATTTAAAATCATTTTATATTTAAAAAAAACAAAACAAAAAAAAAAACAAAAAAAAAAAACAAACATTTATGAAGAGAGTTGAAACCGTTCTAATCAAGTAATGTTGTATTTCTTTCTCTTTAATTGTCTTGAAAAACCTTTAAAAATTGTATGTTTTGGTACTAAAGTAAATTTTTTTTTCCACTGGGCACAAATTCGCAAAACAGACAGTCACAAAGACTTAATGATAACAGGTGTATTAACTTGTTTTAAAATCGTTCGCACCAAGGAAGCAGCTTACAGCGAGACATCCATATCATTAATCCCTTCAATTTTATGTGCTTAGATTCAAAGGACATGAATTGTTTTAGTCCAATTTTTCGTACATGAATTGATAAAATATTTCACTCTGACATTCTGACATTTACCCCCCCCCCCCCCCCCAACTAACTTGTTTTAATAAAAAATACGACACAACCAGGATATTATTTCAAAATAAAACAATATGTGTGCATATCAAACTTAGACTTGGCAGTTTTTCAAGCAAGTAGCTTAGAAACAAAATAAATGCAAACTAATATAATCACTCACATTGATTTCAAAATAAAAAATAAAAAAATATTTTTACAGCCATCTTGTCCTCAGCAGAGGCGGGAAAAAATCCTGTTAACTAATGAACAAAGCACTAACATCCTATCCAGCTAGAAAAAAATATAAAATTACATCTAGGTAAGCTTAGTGGCACTTTGAATAAAAACAACAACTGATCAACTTATTGAAATATACAAATACATGGCAGAAGTATAATAACAAATAACCAGCCACTCTATGTTTCTACGTCTTCCATTACTCAAATATGAAGATTTACAGTATTTTGTTTGTATTTCACCTCAAGCAAAATCTTACAAAAAGATGTAAAAAAGATGGGGTATGAATTAAAATATGTATTCTTACTGATGCCATGAATAACGACGGCAATGTAAAAAAAAATAACGTTAAACCGACAAGAAAATTTCATACAAAGTTTGTGAAAATAAGTTATAACAAAATGGACCTCCCTATGACTTTTGTAATCAATGTGACATTTTGTATAGCAGCTAAGCTGGTATCATAAAATTAATGTTGATTTTTTTTATTGAGCAATTGTTTTCGACTTCATACCTCACGTTGCATTTAAAAAATGAACTCAAGTGACAAATAAAAAAAAACAACCAAGAATCAAATAAAAAAAAAAAGAAAACAAGCCCAAGTTATTACTTAACAATTATACGATCACATAAAATTGTTTGTTCTAAACAATTTTTTAGAGATATTAAAATACATATCGCTTTTATAGTCAATCCTGTCTATGATTGGATCATCATAACCTACAACATTGTTATTGTTTCAAGTGTACATACGGGCAGCCATAGCCCCACTCAGTTTTTACTTCGTTTTCCCCAAAAGTTGAACCGATAATTCGCTGGCATATACCAAAAAGATAGTGATGCTGTGAATTCGGTAAAAAATGATACTTGGAATGGATTTCAGGAGCTCTAAGACCAAGACTGAATATCTTGTTAGTTGAAGTCCTGGTACTGGAATTACCTGTAGAAGGACAGGCTTCACCTTTCAGTGCTGAGTAGTCAGCGAGGAAGGAAAGAGAAGCAAGAAAGGAAAAAAGAACATAATTAAAATGAGAGTAACTTAAACATCTATACTTAAAGTCGCTTACACATCTGTGAATCAGCAAATCCTCTCATGTTTTATAACTTTTGCAATAATCATTCTTTAATGCTATCTAGTCCAATTTATTATAAATACACACACACATGTGTGTATATATATATATATATATATATATATATGTATAAAACAATTTTAAGTAAATGTACCAAAGCCTAACAAACACACACACATACATATATCTATCTATCTATCAATCTATCTATATATATATGACTCTCAATAACGATCTCAACATACTGCAAAATCGGAGCATCTCTCTCACATCACAAAAAGACCTGGAAACAATAAGAAAGATTGCAGAAAGAAGACAAGAATGGACTACCTTCACCGCAGACATAAAGAGGGCTGCCGAAGCTGTGAGGTCGGACGACACTCCTAGCGGAAAGCCTTAATAATAATAAATAATATATATATATATATATATATATATATATATATATATATATATATATATATATATATATAAATATTTACATATTTATATGAATGGCCGTGTACATTGGGATTTGGTACACTTACTTAAAACTGCTTTGTAGACTATAATTTGAGTACTGACTATTGGTCTCGTTGTTTGTGAACGTACATGAAAGAAACATTAAAAGATTCAAGTGCAATAAAAGTTGGATAAAGCAAAGTGATAGCTATGCTATACTAAAGGCTATTCAAAAAATACATAATTTAAAAAAAAGGGCTTGTTTAATTTCTTTTCTTCAAATGGAAAAAAAACCAAACAACCAATGCATAGAGGCAATATATTTAACATTTTGTGTATTGCAGGATATGCGATATACCTAGTGTTGTCTATAGAGCACCCTATACCAACACTTTTCATTAAAATGCTATCTGTTACAGTGTATATGACAGAGATTAACATCCAGTCGATAGTATATTATCTTGTGATGTGTTATATTCAATGAGTAACATGCGTGTATGTCAATCTTTAAGCGCCGGGTTCTTGTGATGTCAATTAATAAAACAATATTTTACGTATCGGGGGGTTTTTACAGTGCTAATCAAATACAATCTAAAAACGCAAAATGACGTGCTTCAAATATTTGTTTTTCAAAGTGGATTGAGAGCCAGGGCAGTATATCTGAATAGATACCAACTGTATTACAAATGGGGGTTTCATCAACCTGATTGTATTTTTTCAGCGTATCTCATCTACAATCAGCTAGAGAAGGGACACGTAAGCTGCAAACCATGAATCAAGTCTATGCTTAACTTACCTTGTCGGTCGTCACGAAACGTCCAAGATCTATTGCTTTGCCCACAGTTCTGATTTCACAAGGTCTCGAAACAATCTCAGATAGAAACTACAAAAAAGTTGAAAGATACAAAAACATAGTTAACATAGCATTTGTAATGTGAATAGTGGAGTTCTTGTATTATTTAGCTACTGCTACGGGTGTTTTTGGGTCATTCGCATCTCCGTGAGCTAAAAACAATTATAGCTGTAGATTGACGATAAAGTATGGCTATCACAAAGATCAAACTGGGGACACTTAGGTGAAAGATACATTATAATAAAACACTCGATGCTAACGTAAGTTTGGGATCAATGTTATAAAGATTTTTAAGATTTAAATCCTTCACCTTACCTAACAAAATCATTTTTTGATTTATACAATTCATTCTATTTTATATCAAAATAAAGTATCCTAAACACATGCTATTGAACCTACTTGCCAAAGTGTCAAATTGTTTCGCAAAGTTTTAAAAAAATATATTTCCACATATTTTAAAAGCTGTTCTTTTTCTGCCCTCCCACATATATTTACAGGCATACAGTGTATGCAAGGCTCTGAAAAAAGATGGGCTCGGATTTGGTGTGATGAGCTGAATTTGAAAATTAAAATCCATGTCTAAAAAGGAGCTTTAATTACCAAAATTTTCGAGGACTATAATTGTAATAGGAGTAAGGAACGGAGTGGATTGCTTCCACTATTAACCCAACGATTTTTCACTGAGATTAGATTTTCTACCTACGCTAATAAAAATGAAAATAAATTTAAAACCCGAATCAAAATGAATGATAGAAATCTTGACAGTTTTCGAATTAATAATTATATTTTAAAAAAAAATGACGCGTTCGATAACTTGAGAAACAGGCTTCCACGATAACTGGATCAAACTTAAATAACTTAAGAACTGCTCACCGATAAAGTCTGTTGAATGCTTTACATTGCAGTACTTAACTGTTTATAGTTCATGCTTATCGACAGGCATACGGGACACAAATGACACTTTGTCACATTTTTATTTACATATTTTCTTATTCATCTATTTACGTCATAAATTTAATTTATGGTTTTTATTAGAGTTACATTATTTACTTTGAGAGTTAACACATTCTGGAGTTAATTTTAAATGGTGAATGCAAAGCCTAGATCTATCGCTTTTCGTGCGTTTTGGTAGATTCAGATATTCAATTACCAGTATTTCCATTAGCTTCATCGTTATAACTCAAAATTTAATTTGCGAATCAAAGAAAGAGAGGTCCGTTGACCCTAAAAGATTATATTTCTGTCAAGTGCAGTTACTAAGTTTTCTACTTGCGTGGATGCCATAATGAATGGTGGAGTTTTCAATTAGTTTGCTAGAGGTTTACCTTGCTTTCACTTGACCTCAAGACCTGGAAGACGCTGTCCACCTGTTTTATGATGTGATCACACAGATGAAATTGAAAGCGCTGCTTCACCCTTTCCCTCACCTTCGCCAGGAAAAGTTTGATTGCATGTTCTTTATATTCAAGAAATCTCTTCAAGTCAATATCATGCCGTAAAAGTTTTTCTCTGCTCGTGAAATGAGCGAGAAGTTCAGGAACCTTTTCACCGTCGTCAACAATCTCATATTCAACTTTGAGTAAAACTGTTCGGCAAAGACAAGAGGTTAAGTCAACAATAAATTCGCCCTTCTGTTGAGCTGTCACATGCTTGCCAATTCTTAAAACTGCTTCTTTTCTGGCTGTGAGCATATATGTTACAGTTTCAGTTTCCGATAAACCCTCTTCGTGTGGCTTAATGGAATTAATCTCATTTATTACAAAAGCAAGCTTGGTCTTGAATGACAAGGCCAAAACTTCACTGGCACATTCGACAAAGATTGGGGATTTAAGCCCGAAGTTCGTTATTAATTTATATGAAGCCGCCAGCTTATTATTTACAGCGGTCTTGTCTAAAGGTATACCTTCAGATTTCTCCATCAGTGCCAACTTTAGCTTTGTTCTCCTTTTTGCTCTGAGCAAATTGATGTGTTCATAGCGGTTACACCTTTGAATTGGTGTTTGACACACGGGGCATGGAATAAAACTTGATCCCTCCGGTTCATAACTGTTTACAAACGAATCCAGCTCCTCAACATGAAATACATGATCACAAGTTGGCACTTTAAACAATAGAGGCTTTTTGTGTCGTTGTCTCGATGTGTCATCTTCGTAACTTACCGGGTTGTGCTGTGTTGGTGCCTTGCTGTTCGTGACTTCCTCAGCTTGGTCTACATTTGATGATGCCCCACTCATGTTGCGGATTTTGTCTGTTCCACTTCCATCTTCACTTGATACTTTCCAGCTCGAATTGTACTGTTTTACTTTCACGTTTTCATCCGCAATCTGACCTGTAGCTACATTTCTGTTCATTTCCTTCACATCACTATTCTTTTTGACACTAGAAGCATATGCCATCATTTCTTTGAGATTGTTTACTTCATTGCATGTCGCGCACACACATAGTTCTCCACAAATACCTGCACATGTGTGTTGACATTCCAGTGTTCGAGTGCATCTCTTAGTGCACGGCTGCTTACTGCAATATTCAGAACAGAGATTATCACACGTCTGACATTTGCACTGGCGTCTGCATGGTTCCTTACAAGGGATGCAGATATGGCCACATATTTCTTGTTTTTTCCCAGGTTTACAACAGCCACCATGCTTACACTTGGTAGGGCACGGCTTTGAACATGGTTTGCATGGTTCAATGCAATATTTTGTGCACAAATGACCACACGGGAGTTTCTTTCCACAAATATCACCACAAGCTAAATGTACTTTGCCTTCAAGGCATTTGCTGCAAGAGCCCTTGCATTTATGTCCACAGTCAAGAACAGCATCACACGGATGCGGGCAGGGGTATCTTGAAGGTTTTTGATGACATTCAACTATTTCTTTATGTCCACAAGGCCAGGTATACTGGACGCTCTCTCTACATTGCGGGTGCTCAGAATTCTTCCTACAATGTCCACATTTTCCTGAACATTTGTGCTTACAATCTGCGTATATATATTCACAAGGTCGGGAGCATATGGCGTCTTTGGATGGCAAGCTGCAAGGTATTAAATCCACATGACGACAACTTGGAATTACCTTAGGAATTTTCTCATAGCACTCGCCGCAATCTTGGGAGCATTTTCTCTGACAAAGATGACCATCCTTGCATCTTTTTGTGCATGGTTTGTTACATATGTATTGTTTGTGAAGCTGATCAAAAACATGACACTTACGATCACATAAATGGCCACATTTCAACATGTAATTGCAGGGGACTCCACAACCTCCCAATGGTCGGCTATCAAAGTCGCTTGCACAGAACATAGTTTTCACTTGATCTGGATGGTTTGGGCATACCACAGGTAAGCCATCTCCAACAGTACCTTCAGATCGGGCAGTGGAGAGGATTTTGTGCCACAATACGCTCTGCGAAGACAACAACTCAAAGTTGCCAATAATAAAGAGACCTTTTTTTGCGCGAGACAATGCCACACAAACCCGGTTGTCTACTTTGAGAAAACCAATAACTTTTCCTTCATTACTTCTCACAAGGGAGAGGATTATAATATCATTTTCTTCACCCTGAAAGTTGTCAACTGTAGTGATCCGAACGTCATTGCTGAGCTTACATTCTTTCATGCAGGTTTTTATTGCCTGAACCTGACCAGTATAAGTTGCCAGTACTGTTATCTGGGAAGGATCGTAGCCTTGGAAAAGTAGATAAGAACAAAGCTTGGTTACATATGATGCTTCAAAGTTATTGGACTTGCTCCGAGTATCTTCGACACAGGACTCACTTTCTGAATGCTGAATAAAGAAAACATCTTTAGAAACACCTCGGATATGTTCATAAGAGCTCACAACAGGGTGGTCTTTCAGATCTGGATAAATGTGGCGCATGACTTTTGATATCTCTGGCCTCATTCTATGCTGCTCCTGAAGCATAACAAACGGGAATTGGTTATTGACCAATCTCTCAAACAGCGAAACTCCCAGACCAAACTTCGTTTCTAACTCATACACACCAGGACTAGGTCGTAGTTGCTGGTGATCTCCAATAAGAATCAGGTGCTCACAGTGCTTGTTCAGGGCTGTTACAATGTGCGCCTCGAGGACCTCAGCTGCCTCCTCTACCACGATGATTCTGCATCCCACATCTTGAAGCACAGAGCGGTATTTTGCTGCTCCTGTGGTAGTCATACCAATAACTCTGGCATTTTGAAGAATGCAAACCGTCTCTTGATTCATGAGTCTTTTTTTCTTGGCAAGAACGCTTTCGTACTGTTTAACCAGAGAAACCATACGAGATGCCAAATCTGCTTTGCAGCGTTCTAACCACAGTTTATACAGCGCGAATCTTTCTGTCATATCTATTCCCCAAACATCGTTTATTGTTGTTTCTTGCCGACTCGTCATTGTTCGTGTACGCCTAAGTTTCCTTCTTTGTTCAGTGAAGCTCAAAGGTTTCGACGCCTGCTGCCAGACTTCAGAACTATTGGTCACTCGACTAGCTGCATCATTATCATCATCACCATCATCATCATCCTGGAGTCTAAGTTTTTCAAGGCGCAGAACGATGGATGAGAAACTGTTTCTCAGAGCGTTTGTTTTGGCAAAATACACCTCATCAATGTCATCCTCGTCCTCTACCGCAGTTCTCTTCACATCCTCTGGGACAAAGTCATCCTGCACACGGCTATTGGACTCATACGCTCTGGCCTGAAGTCTTTCTGTGTCGTTGAGCTGCTCGTGGAGCCCTTTGTGCAAACCCAACAACCATGTCTTGATAACTGAGTTGGGAAAACCCGCATTTCCTACGAATGTCTGAATCATGTAAAATTGTTCTACGCTAAGAACAAGTTTGATCCATTCGTCTGGCACGATTTCTCTTTTACAAACTTCAAGCTTAAGACGATAACTGTCTATTTGATTAAGCTCAAGATGAGGGGGTGCACAAGAGCCTAATTTCTCAACCTCATGTTGAAAGTGAGATTTTAGAGCTGATACAAGCTTTAGATAAAGGGTAGCTCTCGCCTCAATTGGCATGTCTGCTGACAGTTCAGAATGGTGCGAGACAAATTTACCTCTAAGAATGAGCTTGGTCATATTGTTCTCAATGTTTTGGGCAACACTTTTGCTAGGGTCATCATTCCTTAAATTCAGCCAGCAGCTCAGTACGGATTGACTCGGACTGAGTTGGTGTCGAATTCCATTGCGCAATGAATATTGATGGCGTCGATCCATGACAGAAAGGAGTAGTCCATATTGACATGTCCCTAGATCAATAAACTCCATTTGTTTAGAATTTTTTTGTATTACTTCACCCAGATTCTTCAGTTCCTCACGACACTCTTTAAGTGACTTTCTGACAGATCTTTTGATAATTCTTCTCTTTGATTTTCTTAAATTTCTCAAATTGTAATGTTCCAGACATGTTGACTTACTTCGCCCTCCGACGCGTATTATTCCATCGCAAAACTCTAAAATGCCTTCCAAGAACTGGTCTAGTGCATGATTTGTATAGCAAACGACCAGAATTGGATTGCCCTCATAACTGATCTGATTTCTTAAAATAGTTTCCACCACCTTCAGCCCAACATATGTCTTTCCAGTGCCTGGGGGACCTTGAATGACTGCTAAACGTTTTGTCAAGGCCAAATGAGCAGCTTCTCTTTGAGACTTGTTTAAACACATTTCGTCCGATGACGGCCATTTGGTTTTGATGAGGTCTGGAATTCGAAAGAAACATCTGTCTTTCATAAGAGTTGTTAAATCATAATGTATGCTTCTTCCACGAAGCAAATATTGCGGATGGTTCACGTCCTTTAGACAATATACAATATGCTCCTCGAAAGGAAGATTCTCCGACATTTCTTGCAATCCCTCTAACACATGACAGTAAGCTTCATAGAATGTCACTGTTTCAGCCATGACATACTCGTCATTGGGTGTGGAATTGAATATAATGTCAAGACCGCTTTTAAAATTGACATTAACATGACCATACCTCAGAGCTCTAGCATCTCTATTAGAAATCGTAGCCACAGCCATTGTTTCGAAACCATCTTTCGAGAGGCATACTAAAGATCCGAAAATGAGACGCTTAGAACCATCCCACCTCACTGATTTCAATTTAGAAATGTCGAACTTGAGAACATGGTCAATGCCATCACCCGTCGCTACTATCCCTAAAATATGAACGTCATGGTACATTCTTAAGTCAGATGAGTTAAAATGTTTAGCCATCCCACTTCTCTTAAACTCCCGTATACCTTGTCGCAATGGAATAACAAAGTCTTGTTTCAACAACCTAAATTGAACATCCAGATAATGGTCTTTGTTTGTATATCCTCCAGATAAGATTGATGGACGCACGAAAATGTCCTGTTCTGCTTTGATATCCATTTGTGTTGGTAGGACAGATTCCCGCTTGTAGTCGTCTGGAGGAATTCCACCAGTAGATGTCAACCCATACCGACTCCTCCGATGTGCCTCCATCGCAAAGCGCAACAAAAAGGTTAACTTACGACAACTTTGTTCAACACCATAAAGTCATATATTATATATGTATATATATATATATATTACGCAGTTTCTATTGTAAGCGTTTCTATATCCTTTGGGTTTCGGTTGTCATCGAGAGTTCGCTTGGTCCTGCACTTTAGTCATTCCTCTAGTGTGATTCTAACTAATTTCCATGGGCTATTTGAGGAAATCTGTTTTTTTTATATTTATGACCCAGTTCATACAGTTGCCCATTGGTTTCATTTCAGTGAAGATGTCTGTCACAGCATATCCACCCTTGTTTATGCGCAGAACTTTCTGAGAATATGTATAATCTGGACAAAAATTAAAAATAAATTATAATATCGAAAGAAAGTGGGCAATATTTTAGGAGCACTTGTGAGGGATTGGAGTGCAGTTCAACTGCGAAATTATCATGACTAAATTTGGGCTTCAGTTAATCAGGAAAAAGTTTCAAGCAACACATAAGTCTACAGGTAGCTTAAGTCTCGTCAATTTTGAAAAGACAATAAACATTGGGAAAGAAATAAATTGCGCCAACAATACATGATGTTTGTATGTAAACCTGCAAAGTTTCTACACGATAGTTGTCTTGACATGGCAACTCAAGGGATTGTAATTTCTTTCTTTGACACCCGTAAACAAAAAAGATGCAATCTTTTGGTAAGCTCTTTATTGAAAGAAACCATTCGGCGTTCATTAATTCAGAGAAAAGAATTGATGGCAATGACAAAGATGAGACACGGCTCAACTTCGAAATGATCCTAACCAGAAATTGCAAGGGGTACTTGCCATGTGCCAGTGCAATGTTTTATTGAAAAAACGTTCTAACAACCCCCCCCCCCCCCCCCCCCAAAAAAAAAAAAAAAAAAAAAGTGCATATGATTTGTATTTCTTAAAAAGGAGCAAAAAAAAAAAAAAAGAAAAGAAAAAAAAAAAACCAAGGAAAAAAAAACCAACAAAAACAAAATACAAAAAATTTCGTACAACATCGCAATGTGCTTTATTGTGTGCTTTAAAGAACAGTAGAAACTCGTACCATCGACTCACAGCTGCGTCGTCACCCAACGTTTTGCCGCACTTCTTCCGTATGATGAAACTAACGGTCTACCTACTTTACGATTTACAATAACTTCGAGGCATACATAATGTTACCGTTTGTCCTAGATGCTTAGTGTTGATGCTTCCGGATTTAATGTGTTGTCTTTGGTGCGATTTAGATCTTCCCAACCTTGATTGCAATTCACTGGGGAGCATAAGTAAATACCTTCGCCATGAACCTCTCCTTTAAGGGAGCGTAGCGGCGTTTCGGTATACGCTATGTTCTGTTTAAGAGAACACGGCGATGGGTGCCAATGCATCTATAAGTCGATGGTTCAAATTCCACAGAGGCAAGCATCTTTCGGTCGTTTTCACTTAAAAAGCCTAAAAATATCCTCTGCTGCGCACAAACTATAATTCTAGCTGTATAAACTCTTACTACTTCTACTCCCACTACTCCCACTACTCCCACTCCTCCTTCTTCTTTCATTTCCTACAAACCGCTTATTTTTATTAGAGATGTATTTTCTATTTAATATATCATGTTGAAGTGGTTGAAAATTCCACCTACTTTGAATCCTTTATGTCCTAAAGTTATAATTATAAAAAAAAAAAAAAGAAACAAAAAACTTAATGGATATACATAAGATCGATGTTTCGTTTTTAAATTTGTCTTATAAGTATTGTAATTACTTTATAATAATTATTAGAAGTAGAAGCAGATAAAGGTTTTTGGGTTGATTAAATGAAAGAATAAAACCTCTTTTTCTCTCTCTCTCTCTCTCTCTTTCTCGCACGCACTCACTTTCTCTTTTTTTTCTCTCTCTCCTTTCTGATCTTAATCTGTCTTAACCAAGTCTTTATTTCATTCTTATTTTGTCTTTTCTAAACTATGCATTTTCTCTCGTCTTTTTCCTCCCTCTAGAGCCTAGGCTAATATTTTACTATGCTGCGTCAAAACGTCGCTCAATGGTCTTACAAGAAAAAGAAGGAAAAAAAAAAAACAACAGCAAACAAACAAGGAAATACAAGAACATAATTATTTAACTCTGGTTTAGAAAATAGGTGAAGAACACGATCTCGGCCTAGTCTTCTTGACACTTTAATTCATGCCTAAATTCTCTAATGTAAACTCGAATCATTTTGGGAAATGCATTGCGATACAAAAATAAGAAGAAATAAAAAAGGAAAAAACAAAAAACAAAAAGAAAAAGAAATAAGCAACAATTTACCTGTCTAGAAAAGTCTATTGGAGCAACAGGAGGACACTCTTGCTATGAACTCTGTTATCAGAAATGAATAGGTACACATAAATTCGGACCTTGCGATCCTTTATACGTGCTATCTGGTTTACACTGTCAAGATTTGACCAGACGATTTGGATAGATCAAAACGAAACACAGGACCTTTTTCAGTTTCGCCTGGTTTCCAAGAAATTAGTCACACCCAACTTACGTGGCACCAAATTCGCAAGCTCCTATTTTTGGAGGTCCTTATTTCCTAGCAATAATACTGGATAAAAAGAAATATTTTGACGCTACTTGCGGTTTTTCATCTTTTTCTTTATTATCGTATCGGCAAATATTACATTATGAAGAGAGTTCTATTCAAACCATTTGATACATAGGGGGATCTAGCTTGTTCTAAGTCACTCAACCGAGTCAATATTGTTATTTGTGACAATTTTGCTGTTGGGATATCGTTAAGTAAAGATTGGTTGGAACTAGAAACTAAATCATCTTCCACTAAAGCTTTAATAACATTACGATAACAAGAGAGTTGATCGATCAATAATATCTGTCTGTACCTGCGCTGTACCTGCGCTGTTGTTATCAACAAGAGGATTTTATTCACTGCAACGAAAATAAGAAAAGGAGGAAAGCGAAGAAAAGACGAAGAGAAAGGAATAAAAGAAAAAAGATAAAAAAAAAAGGTGGAATAAGAAGAGAAAAAAGAAAAAGAAGAAGTAGAAGAAGATTAGGAAGAATAAAAAGGAGAAGAAGAAGAAGAAGAAGAAGAAGAAGAAGAAGAAGAAGAAGAAGAAGAAGAAGAAGAAGAAGAAGAAGAAGAAGAAGAAGAAGAAGAAGAAGAAGAAGAAGAAGAAGAAGAAGAAGAAGAAGAAGAAGAAGAAGAAGAAGATAGGTGTGTTAAATACATCTTCAAGCATTATCAGGGATTATTTTCTGCCAATCATTTTGGTAGAAAAATGAAGCTTTAATAACGTTACCTGTTTTTGCCTTTGTCTTTTTTTTCCTTTTTTTTTTCCATTCGGCTGAACATGAAAAGAAAAAAAAAAACCTGTTTTCGCCACATAAGCTCTATTTAAGGATCTAAGCCTTTTCAGGAAAAAGATTATAATTCATGATAACTGCACCAGTGACTTTTTTTAATGCAAAGTTTCTTTTCGTTTGTATCATTAATTTGAATTAACATTTTTCTTTCAAATTGCCCCCTTTCTCTTCAGTCTAATTCTTTTCAAAGGTAAAAAGGAATTTAATAAAGAGAAATAAATAAACGAACCCAATAAAAGGCTTTGCCTTCTATTCGTACCACGATGCACTTCACACTGTTTATTTCAAACCAACGTTTTAAAATGTTAGTTTTAGTTTAGCTCCACCTGTTACAATCTCATGCAATTTGGAAAATAAAGAAAAATACAGCTTTGACAGCTTTATACCGGGAATCTTGGTCTGAAAAAGAAAACAGACAAAAATATATGGAGAAAAGAATAGAAAGGCAAACAGTTTAATGAATAGTGTATTCAGTTATTGTTTTCACCGCTGTTCCGACCTGTACAAAACTGCCTCTCGTCATGAGATCATAACCAATCAATAATCAGAATGTCACCAAAAATGTCATAATTGTTTTTGTGGAACATATTTTTCCCATTTGCGAGATTTAAAAAATATTTAGTTTTGAATATTATGTCTTGAGTTCACGCATGTATCGATACTGATTTTAGCGTTTTTGGTTCTGAGAAGTCATTGACGTGCAAGTGATACTGAAAATATTTGTGATTCATGTTCTAATATATAGTTTGCTTCGACTTTATATACTTACGGAAATAGGAAACTCTCTTTTCTTCATGCATATACAACAGTGATCTTGTAAAGATGCGGCTGTTTGATTTACTTACTATAATCATGAGAAAGAAAGTACATGATTGTATATTTTTAAAGTGATGCATAAATTGAAGATTGGAGGCGAGAATGAATCGGAAAAATGAGTGGCGGGTAGGGGAAAACGAGAGAGAGAGAGAGAGAGAGAGAGAGAGAGAGAGAGAGAGAGAGAGAGGGAGGAAGGGAGATAGAGAAAGAGAGAGAGAACGAGAGAGAGAGGAAGGGAGATAGAGAAAGAGAGAGAGAGAACGAGAGAGAGAGAGAGAGAGAGAGAGAGATAGAGAAAGAGAGAGAGAACGAGAGAGAGAAAAAAAGAGAGAGAGATAGAGAAAGAGAGAGAGAACGAGAGAGAGAGAGAGAAAGAGAGAGAGAAAGAGAGAGAGAGAGAGAGAGAGAGAGAGAGAGAGAGAGAAAGAGAGAGGCGATAAGAGAAAGAGAAATACGAGAGCTAGGAAGGGCGGGAAGAGTGCATCAGGTCAATATTATAATTTTTTTTTCCAATAGTCACTTTCTCTTGCTTTTCAACTCTGCGAAAAGTCTCAGTCGGTAGAAAAATCAGTTTCAATAATTATAGAAGGTCATAGTTTCATTATACTTTTACGCTGACATTAATCCTTTAATACTCGCTTAAAATATTTTATCAATGACCGAGGCTGATGAATATTTTCTTAATATACTGATTATGTGGGCTGATAGTGTTTAGAAGGGTAATGTTGTGTTTTAGTGTTAACCAGTTGTACATATATCATATGAAGAGCCTATCTGATGTGTGTCCCATGCGCTGTCTATGTACATCATATGAAAGAGCCTATCTGATGTGTGCCCCATGCGCTGTCTATGTACATAATAAGAGCCTATCTGATGTGTGTTCTATGCGCTCTCTATGTACATCATATGAAAGAGCCTATCTGATGTGTGCCCCATGCGCTGTCTATGTACATAATAAGAGCCTATCTGATGTGTGTTCTATGCGCTGTCTATGTACATCATATGAAAGAGCCTATCTGATGTGTGCCCCATGCGCTGTCTATGTACATCATATGAAAGAGCCTATCTGATGTGTGCCCCATGCGCTGTCTATGTACATCATATGAAAGAGCCTATCTGATGTGTGCCCCATGCGCTGTCTATGTACATCATATGAAAGAGCCTATCTGATGTGTGCCCCATGCGCTGTCTATGTACATCATATGAAAGAGCCTATCTGATGTGTGCCGCATGCGCTGTCTATGTACATCATATGAAAGAGCCTATCTGATGTGTGCCGCATGCGCTGTCTATGTACATCATATGAAAGAGCCTATCTGATGTGTGCCCCATGCGCTGTCTATGTACATCATATGAAAGAGCCTATCTGATGTGTTTCCTATGAGCTGTCTATGTACATCATATGAAAGAGCCTATCTGATGTGTGTTCTATGCGCTGTCTATGTACATCATATGAAAGAGCCTATCTGATGTGTTTCCTATGAGCGGTCTATGTACATCATATGAAAGAGCCTATCTGATGTGTGCCCCATGCGCTGTCTATGTACATCATATGAAAGAGCCTATCTGATGTGTTTCCTATGAGCGGTCTATGTACATCATATGAAAGAGCCTATCTGATGTGTGTTCTATGCGCTGTCTATGTACATCATATGAAAGAGCCTATCTGATGTGTTTCCTATGAGCGGTCTATGTACATCATATGAAAGAGCCTATCTGATGTGTGCCCCATGCGCTGTCTATGTACATCATATGAAAGAGCCTATCTGATGTGTGCCCCATGCGCTGCCTATGTACATCATATGAAAGAGCCTATCTGATGTGTGCCCCATGCGCTGTCTATGTACATCATATGAAAGAGCCTATCTGATGTGTGTCCCATGTGCTGTACACGCATTCTGTACGTGCTCAATATAGAAAGTCTTGTTTCGCCGCATTGAAAATCAGTTTCGGTTTCCAGAATATTAAAATAGTATCACTGGAAAACTCAAGTTTTCCCGAAACTTTAATAGCTTATGGCATCATCGAAGCCGAATAAAGAAAGTTTAACACATGTGCAAAACACACACACACACAAAGCCGTTCCTGTGTGTTTGGCTTTTAGCTCATACTGTATGAAACATCGTCAGTCTTGTCTAGACCTCTATTTGCACAAGTACAGAACCCGTTCTACGAACGGCACAATAATATCATAATAAGGCTTGCCTTGCTCACTGATACCAAAGCAAGAGCATTGTTGTACTTTCTTATATGTGCAAGAAAAGACGTCCACTCTGATGCACATCATAATATTTCATGAGTTGTGGGGATGGAGGGGGAGGGATTTCGATCCTTACCTTGCCATCCTGACAACAAAATTTAGTCTTTTCTCCTATCCATCTAAGTGCATTGCAATGCTGGCATACAATGTCTAGAGCTCCTCATGAGAGTGCAGCGAGCCTTGAGACTATTTCAATTTCAGAGAAATCATTGGCATTTCATCCAAGCCCAGTTGTTGGTCCGTTCTTCCTTACTCTAGATCTAGATCTGGAAGCGTCCCTAGCCCTCAGATAGTTCTTTCTGTTTTCTGTTTCTCTGTTTTTATTCGTAAGAGGCTTGAGTATTTTGCGAGGCATTTTGGTCTACATCTAGATCTATTGCACGGCTGCTAATCATAATCTGTTTAAACTCTTAGATCTAAATCATTTTATTCTTCGCGCTCGCTATTCTGTCTTCAACTGCACTGTAGGAATGTGCGATTCTTCGATTCCTTAATCGATTCCATTTTGACCCCAGAATCAATAGAAATCATTATTGGCATTTCGTGCAAGCCCAGACGTTGGGCCGTTTTTCTTGAATCTAGATTTTGGCTGAGTTTCTTCCTTTTTTCAAAATCAACTATTAAAAAATTGCCTATCCTATTTTTTCATTGTGTTTTCATATTATTTTTCATGAGACCATTTCTTGAATACGAGGAAAATCATACAGATCGTGGGTGAGAAACCGCAGTCCTAGACGTAACTCAGTAATTTTTTTTTTTTTTAATAATTCTTTTCTTATCGTTATGGTAGGTCTTGAAAAAGATCTGTGTTTGTGAGCCTTTTTTTTTATAATTGAATCTATTATTTTTATTTTCAAAGCATGTAAGGTGTGTGTGCTTAGTGTGCGCTGAGAGAGAGAGAGAGAGAGAGAGAGAGAGAGAGAGAGAGAGAGAGAGAGAGAGACAGATAGAATCACAGAGAGTACTACCTGGAAAAATAGCGAAGAAGAAGAAATAAAGGAAGGTGTAAAGAGGATTTGAATTCGACGCATTGGAATTAAGAAAACATGAGACAAAATAAGAGGAGAGAGAGAAAGAGAGAGAGAGAGAGAGAGAGAGAGAGAGAGAGAGAGAGAGAGAGAGAGAGAGAGAGAGAGAGAATCACAGAGAGTACTACCTGCAAAATTAGCGAAGTAGTAGACATAAAGGAGGTTGTAAAGGGGATTCAATTTGACGTATTGGAATTTAGAAAACATCAGACAAAATAGAGAGGAGAGAGAAAGAGAGGGAGAGAGAGAGAGAGAGAGAGAGAGAGAGATAGAGAGAGAGGGAGAGAGAGAGAGAGAGAGAGAGAGAAAGAGAGAGAGAGAGAATCACAGAGAGTACTACCTGGAAAAATAGCGAAGTAGAAGACATAAAGGAGGGTGTAAAGAGGATTCAATTTGACGTGTTGGAATTGAGACAAAATAGAGAGGATATATATATATATATATATATATATATATATATAGAGAGAGAGAGAGAGAGAGAGAGAGAGAGAGAGAGAGAGAGAGAGAGAGAGAGACAGAGACAGAGACAGAGACAGAGAGACAGAGAGAGAGACAGAGACAGAGACAGAGAGACAGAGAGACAGAGAGAGAGACAGAGAGATAGAGAGATAGAGAGAGAGATAGAG
>JAWDGP010001680.1:7500-30000 GCA_033675545.1 Elysia crispata | reverse complement strand
GAGTAAAACACAATTGTAACACAATTGTAAACAAAGAATAAGTAAAACGAATGCCAACGCAAGTTTTAATTCTACATTGAAAAAATGTCTGTACAATGATTTATGAGAACATATTTACACGTAATGAACTTTATAAGAAAGAAAACAAAAAACAATAATTAAACATTTCAAAATAAATTTATATTTTTTTTAATAGCATTTTTCAATGCACAGTAAAACACGTTCAGCTGCTTTGCAAAATATAGATAACGCTACTAGACCGTTTATCTTATCGAGGCAATAATGCATATACGTATGTATGTGTGTGTGTGTGTTTTGATAACTACTAAAGCATATGAAGTTTCTTTACCAACGGAATGTCAAGGCCACAAAGGCCGTGATGTTACCTTAAGCTTTCTTCCACAGTTGTCATACGCGGCAATGAAAAGATAAAACTCTGCACATAATTATGATGATTTATAACTTCACTCACGTGAAGAAAACACTTACACTTTGACCGACAAACATGAATTTCAAACATTCTCTCAACCCCACACGCCCTCCTCAGGCTGATGTTAATAATAAACTTTGCTCATAACCTTGCGAAACTCTCTAAGCATTATGATAGGTTAACCAATAGTTTACTGATAACAATCCGTACAAGTAACAATTATTTGCTTACGTTACTGATTTTCGAGAAGACAATAATAAAAAACAATGAAATAAATATATCAAAACATAAAGAATTGTAAGCACAATGCTGAGGCTCTGTGAGTCCCTGTTATTTGTAAAAGGAAAAATTAACTGAAATAATCATCGTAGACTGGCACACAGTGTATGATGCTTTATACGAGAACGAGCCCCAATTGTATTTCTATACATATTACAGCACACCCACCCCATTGTTCAGTACACAATATTTAGAGATAAAGAAATGTGAGAATTTGAAACCTAATTATTCATGACACGATCTCTATGAAATCCTGATCATCAAATATTAAGCAAGCCTACAATATCTGTTCAAGTATTTAAAGATTGTTAAGATAATCATAGATTTTTTATATCTTCCATTCCTGGTGCCTTCAACTCAGAATTTGTCTTTGTTCTTAAAATCATTGAAGGAATAAATAAAAACATTGCATTGTTCTTAGCTGTTGAGACCGATCTTAATCTAAAACAGATAACGATTTTGCCCACAAAGTGACTAGACTTGCAATTTATACACTAGTCTGATTGCTTTTCCTTTTTTTTTTTTTTCATAAAATCAAGTATGTTTTAGTCCACGGTTTACGAGCAACATAACCCATTAAGACTTGGTGTCCTCCTTTTGCTTCCACCGACACACCAGGACTGGTACGCATGCGTGATGCACGATATAGTCACTGACACTGCCCATAATGGTTCTTCGGAACTTGCCAAGTCCCCTTGTTCCGGTGATGATAAGGGTTGCGTGTTCCTCTCTAGCAATGTTGACAATTTTCTCCCCTGGTTTGCCACACGCAGTGCGGAACTTTCCTGAAATCTGTAGAAATTTCATAGAATAAAGAGATATGTTTAATAAAAAAAAAATGGGTAAAAACAAAATAATGCTGAAAAACTTTTATAAGCAGAGTTGTCGAAACAATAATGGCTGTCATTTAATGAAGAAAAGTTTGAGAAACGAAGATTAAAAAAAAAGCATCGACATATGAAAAGGTGTATTTGAAAACTCACTTTTTTATACTGGGCAGATTCGATATCTATAATTTTAAACGACAAATTTTATAGAAGGAACAATTTTAAAAAAATATCTTAATGGTATATTATGGAATTAATATCTAAGCAAGCAGAATATCCATATAAACAATTAAAACAATCATGAGGACATAATTGTTTCCATTTAAACTATGATGGGGTACTTCCTGAGATCATATGGAAGACAGACGCAATAACAGGACAGGATGAGAAAATGGAAAAAGATAGACCGAAAGATACAGATTCAGGCAGAGAAAGAGACAAACAGACAGACAGATCGACAGAAAGATAGGGACAGAGAGAAATATGTAAATGGTGGGGAGAGAGATAGATAGATAGATAGATAGATAAATAGATAGATAGATAGATAGATAGATAGATAGAGAGAGAGAGAGAGAGAGAGAGAGAGAGAGAGAGAGAGAGAGAGAGAGAGAGAGAGAGAGAGAGAGAGAGTCAGAAGCAACAACGAGCAAAATTGAATAAAATTATCTGAGAGAACGAAAAGGGACAAGCTAGAAAAAAGTGGGATAGGCAGATAGTCAAAAGGATATATAAGAGAAAACAAAAGTAAGGGAGAAAGAAAAAGAGAGAGGCCGAGAGAGAGAGAGAGAGAGAGAGAGAGAGAGAGAGAGAGAGAGAGAGAGAGAGAGAGAGAGAGAGAGAGATTAATGCAAAGTACCTTGGTTCATATACTTGATCTATATCTGAGACCAAAAAGAAAGTGAGACCGAAATCCAAGAAGAAAGAATTAGGATCTCAAAGAAATGGATTGGGTTAGTGGATCAATAAAAAAGAATTGGCTCGATAGACACATTTCTATAAATTCTGGCTTGATTTTGTACAAAGAGTGAATGAGAACCTTTGGTAAATTAAAACATAGTGAAAAAATAAAACTACAATCCCAGTTAAAGCGAATATAATTAAAATTAAGAGTATACTACTGCTGCCGCTGCTTCTACTACTACTACTACTACTACTACTACTACTACTACTACTACTACTACTACTACTACTACTACTACTACTACTACTACTGCTGCTGCTGCTGCTGCTGCTGCTACTACTACTACTACTACTACTACTACTACTACTACTACTACTACTACTACTACTACTACTACTACTACTACTACTACTACTACTACTACTACTATTACAACTACTATTATTGCTTTAACTATTACTTAATACGCAAATGTTTCTTGAGAAGTTGAATGTGTCCTAAGTATTTTGAAGATTCTTATCCTTTAATAATTCTAGAATTAGAGGCTTATAATAACTTTTTATTTTGCTTCAGTGCCGACGTGAGTATTACTTGTGTAGTTTTTTAGGAAAACAAAAAGTAAAGATACAAAATAAAAATAAACTGATTCTTTAAAACCAAATAATGATTATTTTTCATCCCTTATCGCCAAAGACCAGCTGGTAAACGAAAGTGGTTTTATTGATTAATGATCAAATGGAGTTCCTCCTGGAAATTCGATATAATTATTATTTAGCCAAAATTGCACCCTTTTAGGCAAATGACGAACATTGGCAAGTAAACATCAAAGCTCGAAAGCTTTTTGCATCCCTCAAATTTTTTTTTAGATTTTAACTTTTGGGCTCAATATGAACGAAATGGACATCAAAATGTTATTACTACAAGCGCTGTTGTAATTAATTAAGCAATAATAATCATAAAGATCATTCTACATATTAATGGTGGGTCTCAGGGCGAATTTGATAGACATGATGACGGCGGTGATTACAAAGATGATGATGGTGATGATGATAATAATGATGAGGAGGATGGTGATAGCGATTTCCATAATAGCAATGAAAAAGTTGGCGATAATGATGATGTTGATGCTGATAATGATGCCTATAATGACTATGGTGATGGAGATGACAATGATGACGATGATGATGATGGTGATGATGATGATGATGATGATGATGATGATGGTGATGATGATGAGGATGATGATCATGACGATGTTAATGGGGATGATGGGGATGATAATGATGTAGAATTTTTAAAACGATAATTATAACTTAAAGATGGTTAAATCTATAGTTAATGAATACAACATCCATGGATGCAAATACCCTTTTATTGAGGAGTCTCTCTCTATACTTTTTCTCCAGGTTATCCACGCGCTCCTCCAGCTCCTTGAGCAGCTGCTCCACGACAGCAGGACCTGAAGGGGCAGAAAGCAGAGAAAACAGAACAATCATGATCTACTTTAAAAAGTACTGCTCACCCAGAAGAGCCAATCCCGTCAGAGGGTTACTGTCTCAAGAACTCAGAGTGTTGCAGTCAAAATTTTCAATATTCAAAATCAAGACTTTATTTTATCCGCACATGTTTTTTTATATAATTACTTTGTCTTTTAATACGTAAATTGCGAATCGAGACCTTACTTTACATTATGATATGTCAAGCTGTAGATACTATAATATAAACTATCTGAAAAGCTGGGAATTGTTGAAAACCAGTCTAAACCCATTATTTCAAATTGCATTGTATTGGCTTGTAGCGTTTTTCCTAACATTGAGAGTCACGAAAAAATTATTCATTTGTGAACATAGAAAAGTGGAAAAATTTCTTCCGAATTTGAGAAACACTAAAGATGTGATTAATATTATTACATTGTACAACCGCAACCTATGAAGTTGTCCCAAAGACTTGCTGATTTCTCTGTCGAGATGGCGCAGTCATAGCATTGTTTTTCGATATTCTGCTAAGTGATATAGTTACAATTTTTATCCAGTGTTCTCCTTCTTCCATAATTCACCCTTATAAAATTACTGCTTTTATTGCAGTTTTATTATGCAGCAAGTCTAGGTTATCATATCTTTATGCCTCGGTTGCACTTTCTTTTATTTATTCGTGTTGATTATGATCTTAGTTTTATTTAGCTTTATTGCTACCTTTCCTTTGAAAACGATTAAAGATAAAATGAATATCACTAAAAAAATCGTAAAGGGAATTTAATGATACTAAGAAAGATTGGTTTAAAACTTACATAACAAAATGCAGAAAAAAAATCAGGAAGTAGGCTATTCCCTTCAAGAAATATACTTGGCCTGCAAGTCAAGAAATCTATGAGTATTTACTCATCGCTCTTATCTGCTCAGACATACATTATGCTTAAAGGAATATAAACATAACAGTAAATGGAAGAGATGGGCTCAACTCTCAATTCAAAGTATTTTCACATTTCGAATAATGATTTCCCTTGGGGCTTGTGTGAATCGCAAAGTTGTTGGCCTTTTAGGAGTGGAACAGTAGTTGCTGTTTAGTCTAGTTCGTTCATTAAATCTCTTGAAGAAAGAAAAGTGTTGTTGTTTTTTTTTTCAGTTTTGAGGATAGTTTTTAGGAGGACAAAGAGGTTTGGGGGAGGGGTGTACAGCAATGCTGCAATCATCTGTAAACAGCTCTCTGTTCATACAGAGCGAATTTAAAATTTTACTTCTTTTTTTTTCTTTGCTTTCTGCAAAAGAAAAAACCCTTTAAGTCAGTGTCATCGATTGCTCCTGTGGTGCTAACAAATAGGTTTCCAATGTGCTTCCATCTGTCTCCTCCCACATTCATTTTATTTTCCCGTGGCAACGTTGTTAACAGTGGTCACTTCCAAACACCAATTTGTAGACCTTGAAAATAAATGTTTGTTATTCCAGGATTTCGATAGAATCATGCATTCAGATCAATAACTCAAAATAATTCTAACAAAGTTGCTCATTTCTCATACAAACAAGCTCCGGAAAACTACCTATGGGGAGGGCAAGAGAGAGCCTAGGTATTTACTTTTCATAGCAAAGGAAGAGCCAGACATACAACACACTATAATTTACTTTAATACTATTTACCAATACGTAATAAATGGATATTTCAAGAGAGAGGATATAAAATACTTAAACTACTAAAAATAATGGTCTGTGGGTGCTATAACTTTTCATATCTGAATATAGAATTTTGAGTTGTTTGCCTCTATGGTTTGTACTTTTTATGCTCTAAAAATGAATAATGCTACTATGAAATACTTAGTTTGATGATTTGCTTTCCCAGACTATTCATGACTGATTAGATAGCACTCATACAGCGTTTTACAGCAGTGGTCATGTTGGTTTTACGATCAATGAAATTTACTTATGAAATGGGCAACGTACAAAAAAAGATACCTTACAATGGCGATGATGGGAAGAAAAACACAATTATCTAAGAACGTGGCCTCTTTATAAGGCCTTTTTATTTTTCATATAAATAGCCTTACTCCGTTCCGAAAAATACGTTGGCACACAGAGTAACTAAAAATTTGAAAGTAAGGCAATCTTTTTGGGTCATAATACCTTTTATGCTAAAAATCAAGTTTTAAAAGAATGAAGAACCGTCTTTAATCAGTTTTTTTCTGATGTCTGTTTTACCATATTTGTCTTTTACCATTTACCATAAATAAAAAGGGACAGAAAAAGATAGGGCGATAGATATATAGATAGATAGATAGATCAATAGATAGATAGATAGATAAAGATAGATAGATAGATAGATAGATAGACAGATAGATAGATAGATAGATAGATAGATAGATAGATAGATAGATAGATAGATATAGATATAGATAGATAGATAGATAGGTAAAAGGAGAGGTAGATGAATAAAATGATATAGATATAGATAGATAGATAGATAGGTAAAAGGAGAGGTAGATGAATAAAATGATATAGATATAGATAGATAGATAGATAGATAGATAGATAGATAGATAGATAGATAGATAGATAGATAGATAGATAGATAGATAGATAGATAGATAGATAGATAGATAGATAGATAGATAGATAGATAGATAGATAGATAGATAGATAGATGGATAGATAGATAGACAGATAGATAGATAGAGATAAAGAAAGAGAAAGACGGAGATAGGGTGAAAGATAGTGAAAGACTTTGGGCAAAGGAATTCAGAATTAGGAATCTTCTGGTTGGACTTGCGAACGAGGAGGTCGCTGAAAACAATTTGAATTTCGCAACTTCTTTACATATCTTATAAAAATCATGCTATAAATTGTTCAGAGATAGAGCTAGGTAGATAGACTGACAAATAAAAATAGATAGATAGATAAACATAAAGGTAGAAAAGTAGATAAATAGAATCCTGCATAATGGATAACTGATAGATTAATAGATGTATAAAAAAAGATGAATAGATAGATTGATAGATAAAGAGAGATCTCATGCAAATATAATAAATGTTTCATTGACATTTGGCATTCTGTAGGCTTCAAGAAGCAAAGTATCCAAAAATATGGAATCAGAAATGTTGGATAAATGTGTGATGCGTGCAAAAAAGGGATTAAAAATTAGAAAAAAAGTCTCAAAATTTTCTAAACTCTAACAACAGACATACTGAAAAGAAAAACATTGTTGCAATCTATCTTTTACGTCAAAACAAGTGTTCTTCATTGGGGAAATATAAATGGTGTAAAGTGTGTTATTTCCCTGTTTGTCTGTTGTATGTATTTTTCTTCATGGTCGTTCATCCACATTTGAAAAGAAAAAAAATGTTCCTCTAAAGAAAAACCAACGCCGTGGTTTGGTGAACAAAGAGGAAGTAAAAGTGTCTGCTTGCTTTTCTTGCTCCAGCTTAAATTGAACTCTATGGCATGAGGAAAAAAAATAAGTATCAAAATATTTAAATCTTAGAGATGCCGTAAAAATTTAAACATGAAGTGAAGACAACAATTATAAGGAAATTGAAAAAGGAGGAGGAGGATCTGTCCTTGAGGGGAAATAAGAAAGATACAGACCGATAAATTTCACAAACTTTTCAAAATAAAGAATTCAAAAAAAAAAAATCAGTAATTTTGAGAATAACGATAACGTCTATTTTCTTGGTTATCAATTTAAACAATAATTTATTGAACGTGAATGATAAAAAGAAAATCGTTAAATTCTACAATTTTTTTGCCTGTAACGTAATATGATGATGATTAAACTAAAATTCTATGAGTTCTATTAAAGATACAGTTCTGAAGTTAAACGCCATTTTTTAAAGAATCTGCTTGGAAGTATTATGGAATTAAAAAAACAACAACACACTTTTGAAGATAAAAATGAGGATTTTTCAGCCAAATCCTTCTCCCCAATCAGTTAAAAATGTTTCGAAAACCACCGAAAAAAAAAGAGGATATAACAACGAAAAGCATAAAAATCGAACACTTGAACAGGTCTGTAACGAGCTAGATCTAGTATAAGGGGAGAGAATCGAGCGACATTGAGAGACCAAGGAGGATCACTCACGCCCTGTTTTCTTCCACTCACTTGCCATGGTGAAGTCGTAACTCTCGGGGACATGGATCAGCAACAGGTAGTCGCCATGTTTGTGGATGTGGTCACAGTACCCTGATACGAAACACATATCATAAGAAATTTAGTTCGTTGAAAATTATTTTTTTTTCAAACAAAGGAAAACACTGAAAACTAAAAACCGAAAAATTTTAGTAGTTTCATATCTTCAAACTTAAAAAAGAAAGTAAGCTTTAAACTGAGAGTTTCATGTAATAAAGTGAAAGCGTCAATGTTACAGAAAAGAATTTGACAATAATCGTTAGGTTTTTCCGTTCGATGTCTTCCCAAAACATAGTTGAAAAGATTCATGAGTTTACTAGATCTAGGAGATGCAAAGATCATCAATCTTGGAGAAAAATGTAAAAAGTATATAGTTGTTTCTTTTACATATCGGACAAACCATAGTGATGTAGAAGAAGCCCTCTTACAAAGCTAGATACTGGTACATCAGGAGATAGAACTAAAGATATAAGCACAAAAGTGATTGATAAAGATGCCATAAAAGGAGACAGTACATACACCTCTTCATACCATTTCTCTTATTTTGTGCTTTATAATTTTTGTCTGAATGCGTCATCTTGAGTCAAATCTAGGTTTTATGATTTCTCCCTATATTTATACAAGCTGTTAATTTCATGGGAAAATTGTTTACCTTGTATGATTTGGCTTTTTTCCAATTTCAAATGCGAGATGTTTGTTGGCTACAGAACAACATAATTGGCATAAATGGCCTTGAGCAGATTAAAAAATAATGTAATAAGAGTTTATAATGCAGAATCTGTGACTAAGATATTCCTGTAATATTACTGTCAGAAAAATGCAAATGTTTGATATGCAGCATTATCTGGCTCTCGTCAAATACGTGACATAAATGGTTGATCAGAAAAAAAGGTCTGTTTTAAAACTTGAGCGAACAAAGATTTAAAAAAAAATACAACATAGTTCTTAACTTTTGTTTTTGGTAAAAATTCTCTCTCTATTTCTATCTCACTCTTTTTCCTTTTCTCTCTTTCTTTTTCTTCTCTTTATTCCTCAACTATCTCTTCTGTTACCTTTCTCTCTCTCCCTCTCTTTCTCTCTCTCTCTCTTCCATCTAACTCACTAGCGCCATCTCAATCAATATTTTAGCGATATCTCTTGATCTTCCAGTCTCATCTCTCTTCCCCTTTCCCTCTATTTTCTCTTGCTTATCTTTCTATCTCAACCTGTACCCGTTTCTATGGTCCTTGTTTACCTCCTTAACTCTGTTCCAAGTCTTTATCTCTGCGCCGCATCTCCTTTTCATTTTTCGTTGTCCTTTTGCCCTCTCAAACTCAGCATCGATTTTTCTGTCTTTCGCCATTAACCTACATAGATTAGTCATTTCCATATGCCTCTTTCACCAAAGCTCTCTATTAGCCCCTCTTTTCTGCGCTTTCGCTGTCATTCAGTATCCCGAACTTACCGTGGCTCAAAATGTATTGCTGTCAATTAAGGACATAATATTTAGACGAAAATTTTATCAGAAAATCGAATATTTTTTACACAGAAGTGCTGTACACCTAATAGTCCTATATACAGCATTTAAACAATTACTTACACACCTTTTCCTTCTTTCACTCTTATTATTTATGCTTTAAATCTTTCTTATTCTTTAGTCATAGAGAAATACATTCTGACATATTTCAATACAAATCATCAAAATGTCCCAAATATTGGCGGTCTCATATTAACATGCTCTGGATACTGTTGTAAGTTGCAGTGTTGTTCATATTATATAGTTGACCTGTATTTCACGAAATAGCACTCTTTACTTTAAAAGGATTTGTTAGGTTTTTATTCTCATGGATACTAAAAATCGTCGATAGAATATGTATATTAAAATAAACGTCTAGTAATCATAAATAGCAAAGGAAAAAAAATAATGAAATTAAAAAAAAAACCTCAATTTTTTATGGTTGAGGTGATAGTCAATGATTTTTCATCATATTCGCAATAGTATAAGAGTAAAGTTATTTATTTCCCTCAA
Source organism: Elysia crispata (assembly GCA_033675545.1). Taxonomy (NCBI): domain Eukaryota; kingdom Metazoa; phylum Mollusca; class Gastropoda; family Plakobranchidae; genus Elysia; species Elysia crispata. Next base: position 19,945 of record JAWDGP010001680.1, on the reverse strand, counting down.
CGTTTTACATTACAAAAGATAGAACAAATAGTTATAAAGCAACACACTTTTATACCTTCGTATGATAGCTACTGTCGTCGGTAATATTCATGTTTGTAGTATTATAATTTTAAATTCATCACCAAACAAAAAAGAGTTATAAAACGTTTTGCTTTTTGTTGAGATTCTTCATTAAAAAATACTTTACTATTTTTTAACACTCATTTTTCTTGCTCTCTCTCTCTCTCTCTCTCTCTCTCTCTCTCTCTCTCTCTCTCTCTCTCTCTCTCTCTCTCACTCTGTGTGTGTCTCTGTCTCTGTCTCTCTCTTTCTCTCTCAAGTTTTTTCCATTACTCTTGGCCTAATTGCAGTAGTGAAAATAATTATATTCTAATTTAGATAAATTACGATTTTCCCTTTAGAGCAGAAACCGAAGCATTTTGTATCCATAATGAATACCATTGGTTTCCTTAGCTGTTGTGGTCCTATAGAACGCCTCATTACCGTCAAGAGAAATTGCTCAAATAGTCCATTAAAAGACAAGCTGAAAAACTCATTCTACGAACGGGACTCTTGTGTCAATTTGCCGGGGCTGGGGTGCTTGTGTTTATTAAACAGGCTTCGTAAAATCTATTATTTACTTACATGATCTAGATATATTCCTCCACCTATCTATCTTTACATAGAATCTAGATATCTCGATAATTCTTAAGCTTAACACAAAATCTAGATCTAGAACTTTAATCGTGCTGAAATTCTAAGCCTATAAGTAAAATCTAGATATTTCTAGATCTAGATCTTAACCTAGTAGAGCAGCTGCAAGGAATATCTAGGCCTGGATCTGAAACATATGACTAAGCATGTTTTTCAGATTCTTTATTTAGATCTTACACTATAACCTGTAGATCTATTCCAGACAGTTTTATATCTGCCGCCGCCTATAATTGTAGGCGTACTTTCAGTTTCATTCCTGCCATCTCTCCCAAGCTGTGCTTACTAGAAGTAGTTTGCACATTTTGATTTAAGAAAATAATAATCACATTTTGCCTTTATTTTTTCAAACAACAACAACAATGACAACAAAAAATCCCACGGTTTTGGTAAAAAAATATTACCACTCCAATCTTTAGGACAATTTACAACAAAGTAGACGTGCCTAGCTGGTCAAGAAATGCTCTGTAAATAGGCGTCATTTCTCGTCTAGCTCCATTAAAAAGATGTAAAGAATATGTATCCTTACATATTGATAAAAATGTAATGGGAAGAAAATCATCTGGATATTTCAACAATAAACAAGGGCTGTATAATTATAAGATAGTTCAAATTGCTTAGACCCGGAAATCGACAAAATTTTGAATTTTTTGAAGACTGCAAAAGCCGACATGAAACATAACAAAGCGAGCATATATGTAAAAGACAATCTCTGTTATTTTCCATTTTTACAATTTCATAGAATGCATTTAAAAGGGCCCACGCTTGGTAAAATTGTAACGGAAATAAAGAGAAAATAATCCTGCTAGACTTGATAAACTATCTGAGACAAGGAAGTAACGAACGTGACAAAATATTAAAAACTAATTTTGTTTCGACGTGCGAGGAACGACAACCGATTTGCACATTTACAAAATAAATGTTTTTTAGCGTGCAATGTCAACGAGTTCTTTGATAACTGTGTTCTTTCCATATCAGCAACCACTAATTTTTTAATTCAGATTTTGCATGATTCATAATGCTCTAGCGGAGAGCGCGAGAGAGAGAGAGAGAGAGAGAGAGAGAGAGAGAGAGAGAGAGAGAGAGAGAGAGAGAGAGAGAGAGAGAGAGAGAGAGAGAGAGAGAGAGAGAGAGAGAGAGAGAGAGAGAGAGAGAGAGAGCGAGAGAGAGAGAGAGAGAGAGAGAGAGAGAAAGAGAGAGAAAGAGAGAGACAGAGAAAGAGAGAGAGAGAGAAAGAGAGGAATAAAGAGTTTTCCAAGCAAACATAATAGAATTGAATTGCATTGTCTTCATGAACATGCAGCATGAAAATGGATAATAGAAAAAGTTCACGTCATGCTAACGTGACCGGCACTGGAAGTTTAAATTCCGTCTTGTTTTATATTCTTTTTTTTTTCTTTGCAGAAACGTTTGGCAAAATTACAAAGAAGAAGAAAAGATTTCAAGCATTAAAATTGAAATAAGAACCAAAATAAAAAAAAAACATTTTTTTTTTTAGCTTCAACAGTTCTGCGAGTCTAGAACAACCGCCAATAGATATAATCACCTTCGTTTAATTTTGCGAAATTCTGAAAGCATGATACATCTTCAATTTTTTCCACTATAAATATAATTTGAGTCATGCGGAAGTTTTCATGGGTAGCATGTGAAGTCTACCGCAAAAAAGGAGACCAAATTATGTTTTTCCTTCTATGAGTTTGTAATTTTACCCTCTATATTTCTGTGTATAAATTATTAAACCATCATTCTCGACCACTTATGATTAGGAAAGAATGTTTACAGCACAGACTGGACAAACGAACTGAACGCTCTGTGTGTCTCAGTCTTTCTAGAATAATTTTATCTTTCTCTACCGTGGCACCGTAGTCTTCATTGTTTTCTATGCTCTTGAAGTCACGAATTATTAGCTCTTCCACACATTACTCACACTCATATGCAGGCATACAAATATACATTTAATATCACTTTATTACAAAGCGGTTAAAGAAATTAAGTCCGACTGGCGCTACTTGACTGTCCTCGTGAACTCATCAAACTGTTGAGGAAAATCCATGTTATCTTAATTTATCATCGTCTTATCTTTTTTCTCCTACGACAATTATTTCGCTCATCAGTCAGATCAAAGGTGAATGTTACCGTCAAAAACAGAAAATGGAAAGAGAGAGAGAGAGAGAGAGAGAGAGAGAGAGAGAGAGAGAGAGAGAGAGAGAGAGAGAGAGAGAGAGAGAGAGAAAGGAAAAGGGAAAGGGAAAGAGGTAAAGACAGGGGCAAAGATGAGATGAGAGAAGGGAGAGTACGTGTGTAAGACAGGGAGAAGTAGCGAAACGGCAAAAGGAGCGAACGAGAGAGAGAGAGAGAGAGAGAGAGAGAGAGAGAGAGAGAGAGAGAGAGAGAGAGAGAGAAGAAAGAAAGATAGACAGACAACAGGCAGACTCAGACAGACAGACAGACAGACAGACAGTTAGGATTAACAGAGAAGAGGAAAAGTTCGGACAGAAAGAGCGGAAGCCACCAAGAAAAAGATGTCACGCATTGTGCAGAGGACTACTCGATCATTCGTGTTTATTGCTTGACTGATGGGCCATGGTGATGCGCACCGGTCTGAAGCTAGAGTTTACTACCACAGATCTGATTCTACAGTTTACAACCACAGGTCTGGATCTACAGTTTACAACCACAGATCTAATTCTACAGCTTACAACCACAGATCTAATTCTACAGTTTACAATAATAGATCTGATTCTACAGTTTACAACCACAGATCTGGTTCTACAGTTTACAATAATAGATCTGATTCTACAGTTGACAACGACAGATTTGATTCTACAGTTTACAATAATAGATCTAATTCTACAGTTTACAATAATAGATCTGATTCTACAGTTTACAACCACATGTCTGATTCTACAGTTTACAACCACAGGTCTGATTCTACAGTTTACAATAATAGATCTGATTCTACAGTTAACAGTTTACAACCACAGGTCTGGATCTACAGTTTACAACCACAGGTCTGGATCTACAGTTTACAACCACATATCTAATTCTACAGCTTACAACCACAGGTCTGATTCTACAGTTTACAATAATAGATCTGATTCTACAGTTTACAACCACAGGTCTGATTCTACAGTTTACAAAAATAGATCTGATTCTACAGTTTACAACCACAGGTCTGATTCTACAGTTTACAATAATAGATCTAATTCTACAGTTTACAATAATAGATCTGATTCTACAGTTTACAACCACAGGTCTGATTCTACAGTTTACAACCACAGGTCTGATTCTACAGTTTACAATAATAGATCTGATTCTACAGTTTACAACCACAGGTCTGATTCTACAGTTTACAACCACAGGTCTGATTCTACAGTTTACAACCACAGGTCTGATTCTACAGTTTACAACCACAGATCTAATTCTACAGTATACAACCACAGATCTGGTTCTACAATTTACAACCACAGGTCTGATGCTAGAGCTTAAAACCACAGGTCTGTGACTGCTCAGTGACAAAACCGCAATCTTTTGAATTTACGCAGCATTAAACAATAGTTAAAGAAACCATCAGCATATTTTTCTCTCACCCCTCTTTCTGTATGGCTCTTCCTCTTTTTCGACTATGGATCTTTGTAACCTAAAACAATGCCAATAAGATGATCTATTTATTCCTAAAAGTATGGTAGTATATGGAGTTGTGAGCCTCAACGTAATAAACTTTATCATAGCTCATAATTCAATTGATACTTAATTGAAAACCTCCATAAAAAAAAAAGAAATGAACGGTTAAAGCCTATTATTTCGTGTTAGTTTTCTTGCCCTTATCTTTATGCTTGATTATTCTAAACATTAGGGCTGTCCCTAAAATTCGTTTCCATTAAGTTGCTATTGTATTTTATGCAAATGTAAACATTTCTAATAACAAGTTTCTTACATTATTTTACATTGGAAATAATGAAGATCTATTTGTTAGGAATTCTGCAAGTGTGCTAGATTGGATCCAGTTTGACAGCGCAATACAACTTACTTTCGGTATAAATAAATGATAGAAAGTTGCCTGGCATCAAATGAACTTAATTTATTATTAAAGGTTATCGACCCAGGTAGGAGTTCCGACTAATTTATGTTCTCTCTTCACTGGCCACGAGCTAGCTTTGATCATTATGTGTGTGTGTGTGTGTAAAAAAAAGAGGCGTAAAGGGGGGAGGGGAGGTTGCAGGGGTCTTATGAGTTTGATGCAAGTGATGCCATTTTCATGCAATAAGACTTCAAGCCCCATTGCTTCAGTTCTACACTGTGTGTTGACATTTCCATTAATGGAATTGGAAAAGCATGATACAGTAGCACCAAACTAGAGTATGTAATCTAACAGCCATTCAATCAATTATTTTTCCATGCTGGGAGCGTCGTGACATGACATCCAGAAAATTTGGCATACAGTCAGTCGATTGTAATAATAATGTTCTGGATCGGTTTTTCTTTATTTTTTTGTTCACTCTTGCTTGCTGTTGTTTGTTTTTTGTTTTTTTTCACGGTTGCAATAACATCTTTTAACCACAAGTATATTATCTAAAGAAGCATGAAGGAAATAATCTTGTTTCTTGCATGTAGATATTTTCATAATAATGTATTCTGAATCATTCCTTTGAGAATTAAGTCGAAGCGTGTCAATTTGATTCAAAGCCAGCCTTTATTTATGCTAGAGCTCATTTTCGCTTTTGCTCCTTTTTTCTCCTTTTCATAATATTACTCATAAATTACGAGCACAATATTGTAATGCTCCCTTTTTCCACCATTTCCTTTCCACAGAATATAAATAAAACGTGGAAGAAATGTAAAGACTTCTGAAATATTTTTTCTTCTTTTAGACCCCATGCATTTCTTCCATAATTGTATCAACTATTTTTTCTTAAATATTTAAAATATGTTTCTGGTATTTTTGTAGTAACTGTCTCTACTCAGCCAATAAAGATGACCAAACACCCTATAAATAGATTTAAAAAAGAGTTTAACAGTCTTATGTACCAATTCTAAGTGTTATTGAATATTAATCAAGCACGGAACACCCCAAAGATTTACATACTCAAAAGATTGAATCTTTAACATTAATTGTAAATTTTCTCCTCCATTCGCTAGGCCGGATAGGCTTCTGGATGAGTTAGTTTAAAAAAAAAGGGGAAACAAATCGTTATCGGATGGCTGGGCATGGCTAATGAGTTACATCTAACTTATACAGGAAAATCTGAAATAATTTATGTCATTATATCCATGATTGGAGGCAATGAGAGTGATGGACTATAAAGAATGCTGATTGAATTTATATATGAATAAAAAGTAAATACGAATGTGTTAAAGAACCAAATTTAGATTCCTCACCCATTTTTGATTAGAAAAGCTTTGCTTAAAAAAAAAAAGATAAAAAGATTACAGAACCTGTAAAGTAATTTCACGGCTTTAGAGAGTCTGGGTAGAACGGATCAAGAGACTCGGCAAATGAATGTAGATTTAGCGTGCAGAAAGCAATAGCTGGAAGACGGTTTATTTTCTTTATGTCATTCGAAGCGGGTGAATTTTATGATGCATGCAGAGATATTGAGCCAAGATATAGTTGTGAAATTGTAATGAACAAATTCTTCGTCATCCACTTATTTTCTTTAAGAGTTTGTAGCTCTCAACTTTTTCAATATCTTTTTGTGAAAAGAAAAAAAACACACACACACAAACACACACCAAAATCTCTCTATACGACAGTTTTTTTATTCTTCTTTCCTTTTTATAAACATTAAGAGATATGCGGTGGATATTTTTGTTCAGCTAACATTACTGAGAGTAACAATTAATGCCACTCAATATTTTATATTGCCCCCCGTTCTCTTCCACCTCTTTCTATAATAAGGCAAAGAAAAAAAAATCGATTTACTGGACGACAAAAATAATATTAATCATTGAAAAGACATGGCACGAAGCTACTTATCCGCCTGTTCTGATAAAACCAGAAACTCATCGATACAAAGCTGTAGAACGGGGCCGTGCTATTGTGACATCCAGTTTGACATCTTTTGCATTTCTGTGATTTCTTCAATTCGTATCTTTCGCTGAGATTTCACAATTATTTTTTATTCGATAGACTAAGGAGATCTGGGTGAAATTAACCCAGGGAAATCGGAAATTGCAGAGAGCTAAAACTCACTATTTAGACGCTATTTTTTAACGAATGCATGCAATTATCTACAAAAAAAAGTGAAAATCGGTTACAGGAGAGAGATCAAGACAAGCAAAAAAAAAAAATGGAGATGAGTCGGAAAGAAATAAGGAAGAGGATAAACAGGACGATAGAGTTTTCGGTAGATTAACCGCAAGAAAGTGGGGTGGAGAATTCAGAAGTGGTCTGAGAAAAAGAAGAGAAAAGAACCGAGAGGTAATAGATCCGGAAGATTTGGTGTCAAGAAAACAGTATGAAAGCAAAAAAAAAAAAGCGAAAGAGAGGAGGGCGATCAAGAATAGACAGAAATATTATGGAAACAAGTAGACTTACAAGTGAAAGCAAAGAATATGTGTTTGTAATTCTTGTATGCTTTATGCATCTGCTCAATAGACTGGTCGTCACTATGGGTAAAAACGAGCGGGGAATGAAAGAGCAAACCAAAAATATAAATCTTGAAAATCACTCTGTGAACGTCTTCGAAGATTTTTGTAGCATGTCACTTATCACTTGAAAAGAACGTTTTTTTTTTTTTTTTGTTTGTTTTCCTTTAAGATACAAGGAAAGGATAAGGTATCTATTTTTCCAACACCTTTACTCATAATATACAAACAACTCATTCACATTCTCTGGGCGAATAATAGAAAATTTAAGATAAACCAAAGAATATTTTCCTAATATCATTCAAAATTCTTATTTACTAAGTATAATTATGTAGATAATTTTAACGAAGTGATACGTTTCAAGTTTTAAAAAAAGCCTCCGTACATGTCATTCCACTTCAAGGAATTCAGGGCGTGTATGTTCACTAGAAAAGGGAGTACATTTTATTTTAAATTACTGGGAATTATCACACTTAACGGATTATTCTGGTTTGCTGTCAGAAATGGAGCACCATGGCTAAAAGCAAGTTATCTTTCTTTAATCTTATTTTGTTATCATTGTTTAAACCTCAGGTAAATTTTCACTGAAATCCTTCCATATTTTTTTTTTAATAAGTTTCATTCAGATATTTATAAGACATGCAGGTGAAACGAGATAAATTGTAAAAAGCTTTCTACCAAGGTTATCGTAGAACAGGCCAGACAAGTGAATATGCATAGTGAGCTTCCCTCTAGAGCACAAAAGTTCTTAAGTGTATAGATATGATATATAAGGTTTTGAAATATTCGGCTCTCAATGGGCGTTAGCGGCCCTCAAAACTAGCTCTTAACCTTAACACTGGTAAAGAACATAGACATAGATAAATTCAACTCACGCAGAACTCTATTTAATATTTTTTTTCTGACAGGCCTGTCTTCCTATCCTTTGCAAGCGTCTTCATGCAGAATCGATTATAAGTTTGAGAAGTTCACGAGAATTAAAAAATAAAAGTGATGCAATTCCAAAATTATTAAAGAAAAAACGACAACACTCTCTTATCGTCTTTGAATCAAACAGAATATAATCATATTGAGCGGTTAATGCTGCTGAATGTTCATTTCAACATAGCTCCACAAAGTCTGTATGAACTTTAATGTCTTACAACAATATTTTTCAAAAACAATTCTACACGTGATATTCTTTACTTTCCTTCTATTTTTGTTCTATACAAACAATATGTGCCCTCTGAGACACTATTGGTAAAACTGGGAGAATCTGCAAAATTACTCAAATGAGAGAGAAGTAACGTAGTTTCGAAACACATCCAAAAATAGTTTTTTCAAACTGAAGACTGGTTAGTAGAAGATGTATAATCAAAAACAGGCACGGATAGAAATCTCAACTCAACAAAAAAAAGAAGAACGCAATAGTTTTGAGATTGAAATAGAAAACTTTAGACAGCACAAATCACCTGTTTTGCCAGGTCAAGAGCACTGTGATCCTTCCCCTTCAAAACAGACGAGCATAGATCGAAGATTTACCTGCGCTGTCAGATGGTATCGACCATGCAATTGACCCACAACGTTTTAGGTCAAGGTAAACTATTTATTTCAGCAAAGTGGAACAACCAACTGGTTTATACGGACAAAGTGAGTCTCATAACCAAATTTATAAAGTTAGATCCAAGAACCAATTTTTTAAAATAGTAAAATAGCTCGTTGTAAGCATTAATAGCGAGAAATGCTTGAGGTTCCACACAAGACAATAGTTCCGTTTTGGTTCATGCCAAAATTTTTACGTTGCCACGCAAAACCTGAACGTTTAGTTGCGCCTACATCGCATTTTATTTTTTAATTTCCTTTACGAAACAAATAAAAATATTTAATGGAAAGGTTCTCTATAAGTAAATATAGTCAAAGAAAGAGAAAGAAAGAGTGAGGAAGGGAGAAAATGAGTTTAAAAGAATAGGATATAAAGAGTGAGCAAAGAGACGGGGAAAGGAGGAGGGGACAAAAACAGAAAGAGAGAGAGAGAGAGAGAGAGAGAGAGAGAGAGAGAGAGAGAGAGAGAGAGAGAGAGAGAGAGAGAGAGAGAGAGAGAGAGTTGGAGAAGTAAATAAGGCACTATGAAATGAAATTCAAATAAATTACCAAGGAAAATATTATTTTTTCGACTCTTTTTTTCCAGTCTTCAAGAATCCGACGGCTGGGCTAAGATAATTGTAATCCTGTGGCTTCTTTCTATTTTTAGTCTGATAATAGCTTGAGGTATAGATGTAGAAAATCTCAGATTGATGTAAAGTCTGGCCGCTCTGCCCTGGCTAATTTCGCGACTCAAAAGGAACGAGAAAATAAAAAAAAAAATTGCCTGTGTGGTTATTGTTCATTATGTCATAAACTTAAAAAAAATGCTCGATTTAAGTTTAAATTGGGAAAGAACAGAAGAAAAAGAGACAGAGAGGAAGAAAGTGAGAGAGAGAGAGAGAGAGAGAGAGAGAGAGAGAGAGAGAGAGAGAGAGAGAGAGAGAGAGAGAGTGAGGTAGAGAGGCATACTATCACAGAATATCAGAGCTAGGAAGTCAATGGATAGAAAGCAGGATGGAGAAACAATTTAATGATTCTGCCGATCGTTCTCGGAAAGAGCAAATCAAGAAGGATGAAAAGTTTCTCGGAAAGAGCAAATCAAGAACGATGAAAAGTTTCTCGGAAAGAGCAAATCAAGAACGATGAAAAGTCTCTCGAAAACAGCAAATCAAGAACGATGAAAAGTTTCTCGGAAAGAGCAAATCAAGAAGGATGAAAAGTTTCTCGGAAACAGCAAATCAAGAAGGATGAAAAGTTTCTCGGAAACAGCAAATCAAGAACGATGAAACGTTTCTCGGAAACAGCAAATCAAGAACGATGAAACGTTTCTCGGAAACAGCAAATCAAGAACGATGAAACGTTTCTCGGAAACAGCAAATCAAGAACGATGAAACGTTTCTCGGAAACAGCAAATCGAGAACGATGAAAAGTTACCGTGGCCGTCAATTGCACACGGTTTCCTCATTATTTTTAATATCCACGTCCTGCTCTTAAAATGTTTCCTCGACCTCTTAATTAACAACCAGAACAACTTTACTTTAAAAAAAAAATTACAATTTCAATTTTAGATAATAGGTTCATAGTTCCATCTCAAATATAACATAAATAAAATGAACCGTCATTTGGTCATTACCCTTTTCCAGATATTTACTATATTTGAAAACATAAAAAAAACGAAAATAAAAAGCAAACATTTAGACTTAAGTACCTTATCTTATACACTAATATCTCACCATGGTTTAAAACATAAACACTTTTTTTTTAATTTTTATGCTTTAATTTAATTACCTTATGATTATTTATCTTTCACCGATTTCAACAGTGCGGCAACTAGATATATTTTAACATCTTTATTAGTCTATAAATTGGTTGTAGCCTTTTTTCGCTTTGTAGGGATTCATAAAAGCTACAGCGGGTATGCATATGCAAGCAATACAAGTTGTGCCTTGGCCTTAAGCTCTTCTTTAAAACAACATGAGCTTCTTAGTTTCGTCCATTTTCGTGTAGTTTCTTGGGCTAATCCCACACCAGACACAGAATGATCTGTTGCGAAAGCTTTTCCTCCTAATAGTCCCTGAGCCCAGTAAAAAAATGTGCTCTCAATTAATCTTAGCTACTGCCGGATGTCGTATGAAATTTTGATACGAGAACTCTTGAGAACGATTGCTTGGAAAAGCTTAAAAGATAGATAAACAATTGAGAGAGGAAGAGACGGTGAAGAGAAAAAAATACATATAAGCCTGCATCAGCAAAAGAACTTCATAAAGAAGCATACAGAGAGAAAAGAAAAAGGGAGTGAGAGAGAGAGAGAGAGAGAGAGAGAGAGAGAGAGAGATAGAGAGAGAGAGATAGAGAGAGAGAGAGGGGGGGGGGCGGGTATATTAAGAAACTAAAGAGGAAGAGAAAAGAAAAAAAGAAGAGTGAGAGAAGTAAGAGTGTGAATAAGTAAGAGAAAGAAAAAAGAGGTAATGAATTGGGATAAAAGATAATATAGAGAAAGGAAGGGGTTAACAGAGAGGAGCAAACGTTTGTACAGAAAAAGCACAAGACACCATGCATGGAATACGGATTCAAGCCACCGCTCTTTGATCATTTATTTTATCTCATGACTAGTTGTGGCATGGTTATGGAATTGGGTCTGATACAAATGTTTACAAATACAGCAAATGCAGATCTCTGGTTGGCCCATGACAGTATTTTGAACATGACGGATCAAACATGATTTACAAGCCATCGACTTCTTCTTGTTCGTACTTTTTTTTTTTTTTTTTTTTTTTTTTTGCATCTTCTTTTTCTATGGCAAATACAATTATATCTCAACAAATTGAAACGTGTTAAACTTGTATTCCAATTTTTCACGCTGATCTTTTTCCTCTTATAATAATATTAGCATTGGTATACGATGGATGATTTCGAAATAAGTATAATTGTTTTTATCATCATTCTGATCCAAACATAAATTTACGGAGACAATGTGATACAATTCTCAGGAAAAACTATACTAATTTATAATGCAGATGGGCAAAATTTGTTTTACAACCATTTATTATATGAGTTAATGAACTAGTTAGCTAAATTTCTAAAATCCAAAAATCTCTTAAATCCTTTAATTTGTAATTTGCACTGGGCAATGCACCTCTTAGTAGACTTTTTTCGGAAAGTTCTAGCCTCATAATGTATTTTGAAATAATAAGGTAAAGTACAGCACTAATTGTTTTCTCGTATTATTTCAGTTTGTATCATCTAAACCTCTGGATTTTATAAACTAACTCTTTATACCATCCACACATATGTTTATTTTAAGGTGACGTAGAAGACCTTATAAGGTATTATGCTCTTTTTGTATTTATGTATTTGACTTTATTTTAACTCGTTCTTTTCCTAGATTAACGCCCCTTACTCTGAACTGAATTTATAATTAATTTTAAAACCTCTATGAGATAGATATCTTTGATTAGAGTTTATCTACTTATATCTGAAGCATGTCACTGCACGCACAGTTCCGACCCATTTTTCTCTACTCCGACTTTCAGCCTTTTAGGGCCGGACTTTCTTTAGCGGATTTAACCGATGCCATTGGCAGGCAATGAGACTTGAGGCCACT
>JAWDGP010001680.1:0-5000 GCA_033675545.1 Elysia crispata | reverse complement strand
ACTCTCTTATCATCCTCTTTCTCTTTCCTCTTTCCCTTCATACTCTCTTTTACCTCTCCCTATCTCTGTCTCTCTTCTTCTCTTCCACTCCCTTCTCTCTCTCTCTCTCTCTCTCTCTCTCTCTATCTCTCTCTCTTTGTCAAAAAACAAGAAAGAAAGAAAGAAAGAAAAAGATGACGTAAACTCTAAGCCTATCATAGGCAGCGGGAGCTTATCAACTTTTATTTCTGGAAAAAAAAAAATAATATGGTGAGCAAAGCAGAGAAGCGAATAACTGAGCGGCGAAAGTAATATAAATCATAAAACGGACACGTAGCTACACTTCTACTTGTTGTTCTAGAGTAAATAATCATTTGAACGCTGCAGACCTGTCGAGAGTGGTCGTGTTATTTTAATACCAGTTCGATTTTTTTCCTTCCGATAATTTTGTCTTTGCAAAATCACCTTTTTTCATATTTTTCTGAGATGTTTTGAAAAGAAAAAAGTTGAATCATCAATAGACATAATGCTCGGAGAGGTAGGTTTAGTGAGAGTCATTTGACTCAGGAAATCTGGTTTTCATTAATGGTGAAAAGTCCATTTCAGAACTAAATATGAATGATCTAGAGACTTTGGAAATAATAGGAAAGGGACCAAAAGTATAAAAAAATACTAGAATCAGAGCAAGACAAGCAATAAATAAAGAAACAGAAGAAACAGTAAGATAGAGTTGTTTAGTAGATTGGCAATAAGGAGATAGGGAGAGTAAGTCGAAAAGCACTGAAATGGTTGCAAGCCATTGGAATGGGAAAGTTCAACCTAATATATTGGTGTGAATGATCGTTCTATAGATGACTTCAAGATTCGTCTGGGATAACATATTGATCAATGACCACAATGAAGTATTTTTATTCATCGATTATTTTTAATTCTATTTTGACGTCTACAATCTCTTTTTCCATCTGTCTCTTCACCAATTTCTCTCTTACTCTATCTCTCTTCCTCTTACTATCTTCTTTGTCCGCTTCCTCCAAATCTTTCTCCTTGCTTTTATCTATCTCACTCTCATTTACTCGTCCGCTCTTGCCGATTTTTTGTGTATTTATTTCTGATACTACTGTCTTTATATATTTTAAGACCAGATAACTTTTTTCTTCAAAAAGATTTGATAAAGCTTTCCATCACTTACTTCATTAATTGAATATATTAAATATCTAGCCTTAAAACTAGTAACATAACTCTTCATGTAATATTTTCCCCTTTCATTTTGGAATATATTTTAAAGATCCGAATGAAACCTTCAGGACACTCAATGCACAAGGAAGACCAGGCCACACACATAGCTTAGAATCTGAGGAAAGGAACCAAACAGATGAAAATCTTTTGAGCTTATCTTGTGAAAATAGCAACGGTGGCGAGGACAGGCTTTAGAAACAGGCTTTAGGTTTCTAGCTCCTTGCCCAGGGCTACTATCTGGCTGAAGCTGGAAACCAAGAGGCCACAAAATTGAATCCTAGCCCAGTTGCAGGACTCTTAAAGACCGAAAGACTGAAGGAAGGTTGAAAAAAAAATACAACCTAAAATCGGATCTCAGCCTCTATATAGTTGTGTTGTAGTACTTAGGGCTTTTTTTATATAAAAAACTCTGTCTGTCTGTCTGTCTCTCTCTCTCTCTGTCTCTGTCTGTCTGTCTGTCTGTCTGTCTGTCTTTCTGTCTGTCTGTCTGTCTGTCTGTCTGTCTCTCTCTCTCTCTCTCTCTCTCTCTCTCTCTCTCTCTCTCTCTCTCTCTCTTCCATTTTTTCATTCTCACATTGTTCTGTAAGACTTTGTACTCAATTCTCTCTCTACCCTTTCCCACTTTCCTCCCAAAATATACAATTCCTTTTTTGGATAACCCTCCTGATATAATTCTACTTTCATTAAAAAATTGGAATAACTTTATGAGCTGTCTACGCAATAAAACCTCAATCGCACATATTTAATCAGCTTCAAAAACTATATATTGATGCAGCCAATAGATTTAAAAAATATTTTGGGATTCGAAGTTAATAAAGTAGAGAAATTAGTAAGCATCAGTATTTTTGTATTTAGCAATATTTTCATATTTCATGAGGGGAGAGAGAGAGAGAGAGAGAGAGAGAGAGAGAGAGAGAGAGAGAGAGAGAGAGAAAGAAAGAGTGAGAGTGAGAAAAGGATAAGACAGACAGTTAAAGAAAAAGGAAACAGCGAAAAAGGAGAGAGAGAAATAATATTGTAACTCTACAGTCTATTATCAAGGAAAAAAGGACGAACGATCAGTGGTTACCGTGGCTATCAACCAAACGCGTTTTTTCGTTACTATTTATTACCACTTTCTGGCCAACAGTGTGTCCTTCTAATATGTAACCAGCACCACTTCATTTAATGGAGGTAATTAAGTTTATTTAAGATGATGGTTTCCAAGTTCCACTTCAACTTGAAAGAAAATTATTTAGCAAAATGATACCCAAAGTGGTTGTTATCTTTTACTGAGCCGTCAATTTGGCTCAGAAGACATTTGCGTTAATTTTTTCCCCAGCCTTTCAATGAATATTTATTGTCGATGACTCTTTGTGCTTTAGCCCTAAATGGCAAATTAAAGGAAGGAAGAAATGAAAATGACAAGGAAAACCCACAGAAAATTGACAGCCAAGACAGCTAAGTTAAGCTAACTGGCATGAATATGTATTGGATTCAGAAGGTTTCCGAATTTTGTGACAATTTGAGGTTTCTGCTAGCTTTGGTCAGATTTCCTGTCCTTGCCCTTCCGCCTTACCCTCGCATGTATACATAAGTCTGTGTATTGTTTCTTGTTATTATATTTTTCATTTTTTTTCTACTTTGACTACTTAAATGTCTACGGTTTTTTTTTTTTAATTACACCTTGCCCAATTTGGTTTCGATTTGTCTCTGTTGTGTGTGAGAAAATTTATAAGATTAGAAATAAAAAAGATACTTCTGAGTGAGACAGAGGAAGAGAGAGTAAGAAGGAGAGAGACAGAGAGTGGTAGCGAGTTAGCGGGACAGAAAAATAGACAAAAAAGAAGAAGGTTATATTTTGACATAACGTTTGCGAGTTAGAGAGATATTAAGAGTTAGAAAGATAGAGAGATTTTGGAATTTAAAGAAGAAAAGGAAGGAACAAAAGAAGAGTAAGAGAGGTAAGAGTTAACAGTGAGTAGTAAAAGTTTGCCCAGAAGGAGCAGAAGTCACTGTGAAATAGATGCTGCGTTAAATTGCGGATACTGCTTTTCGATCATTTACGTTTATCACCAAAGTGGTGGGTCATGCTGTGGGCACAGGTTTGATGCCAGAGTTACAAACCATAAATCTCTGAGTCCTTCATGGCAAAGCACAAAAAATCTTAAGATTGTATTCTGCTCCTATTCTTCGGTCTCATTTTTTAGTGTCTTCTTCCTCTTTTACACCCTTTATAGAGCTACACAAATTGAAACGTGAAAATGCTCTTAAGCTGATTTAAACAAAGAGACTTTTCTTCTTGAAAATATTGGAGTTATATCAGCCGCTGTTTTTGACATTGATTTGATTAACCGTAACATTTCCACCAGCTAGTCAGGGTCGCTATGCGATATGGTACTCTGAAAAAGCTATGTTACAATTAAGCTGTAAATTTTTCCGAAAAAAAATTCGTGATGTAAATTAATAAGAATAGCAAGCTGATTTTGTAAAACCTAAATCTAATCATAGAGTTCATATGACTTAAGTACTATGAACTTGAATTCCCACAAAACAGTGCACCACTTCGCATTTTTTAAAAATTGATAGCCTCATAATCAATTTTAAAAAGTGTTAAAAAGATTTGAAAAGTATGGAACTAGCTGGGAGCGAAAAAAATATTTGCCGATGCTATACCTGTCTTGTTATTCTTTACAACCCTTTACAATCAACCACATCAAGTTTATTTTAAGACTTTGATAAAGACTGCAAGGAATGGTGTTTCTCAACAAATTGGCGCTAATTCTAGCGCAATATTCAAATTGATACTTCATCTTTAAACTCAGCAAACAAAGAAAAGACAGGTTTCAAATGACAGTTTTCTGAAAGTTATCCTTTGCCCTGAACTTTCTGTTTGGTCTTCCTGAGAAAAGAGGATGTCCCTGAAAATGTTTCGATTACGTATTGGTATAGCGATTTTTTTTAAAAGCAGTCAATATCATAATTTTACTCTTGAGACTATGAAGACTCTATTTTGTCAGCATTATTCTTTTTTTAAAAGCAGTCAATATCATAATTTTACTCTTGAGACTATGAAGACTCTTTTTTGCCAGCATTATTCTGATGCCATACCAGAGCGGAACCCATTTCACAGCGCAATGAGACTTACATTCCTTATAACTAAATGATAGTTAGTTGTCTGGAATCAAATCAACTCAATTTATAATTCAAGCGACCCGTCGTAGGTTGACATTATGCAGACTTGACTTTTTCGGTTCCATGGCGGAACGATAGTTTTGAGCCATGTTGGGGTCTGTTGACATGATGGTTGATGGAAGCGATGTCATTCAGGCAATAAGTCTAGAGGCCCCATCTGCTCAGATCTGACCTTTCTAATGGAGCTTTCATGAGTGGGTTTGAAAACGCCTGAGACCATCAGACTAGAGCATGTAATTAAGCACACATCGAATTCATTATGCTTCCGCGGCGGAAGCTTCATGACATGAAGAAAGTGGACATGTGGACAATTTATCGATCTTTATAGGCTCTACATAGTATTTTGTTCACCTTGTTTACTGTTTCAATACAAGTTTTTCACGATGTCAATATGAGCCTTGAAACCCAAATTTGTTTTAGTATATTCGTAAAGAACCCTAAAATGTCTCTTTTTTTTGCGATGTTAGATACAGTCATTTAAATCTTATATATTCAGAAAATTATTTCTTACAGATTCAAGTCGATGTGTGTCAAAACTAAAACTTGACATTGAATTCATGTTGTTGCTCATATTTCAATCTTTGCATTTCACTTTTGTTTCTTTTACAATA
>JAWDGP010001679.1:0-12171 GCA_033675545.1 Elysia crispata | reverse complement strand
CCTTACATGACTATATCATAAACCTCGCACAGAAATGATGAAACAAGGAAACATATATCAACCTTTTTATCTGCGAACCTGATCGAAATTTTACTAAAAGGCATTTGAAACTAACGAACATTCTGAGAAGCATTGTGTCGGGTTGGAACAGGTCCAAAGTAATTATCAAATGGGGGTCTATGGTAAAACTAGCTTTGTTCTTGAACCATAGTGCAACCCACTGAGTTTCCTAATTAGAATCGAGCCGAAAAGACCTAAATAAAAAAAAAACCTGCTGGTAAAAGAAATCGAATACCATGAACTGATGATATTATATTAATATTTTCGAGACGATCCTGTTTTAGCCGATCACCCGCACCTAAACACATACGTGTATGTCACCCTCTAAGTTTAACACGGCGAAACACACGGGAAATTCTGTACTCAAAGTAGTTTGTCTTTTCAGAAATTCTTTCGATCTTAAAATTCATCATGAGATATACGAGAAAAACTTTCACTGAGTTTGAACTCCTGTAAGAAGTGGTGACTTTCTATAATCACGGTGCAATGTCTTTATGCTGAGGACCGTAGTCCGCGAAAATAAGACAAATCCTTACAGATTTCAGGTTGACTAAGCATTAAGCAGCCCTGTATGTTGCCAACATTATCTCTACAGCATTTACTTTACATTTTTTACAAGCACAAAACACAGTTAGGGCATCGTTTAGATCCAACAACGATCGTTTTTATATTTTGTCCTGTTTTGTCTCTTCTCTGACTTTACAAAATGTAAGCTTTCGCCGGAGTATACATGCAAATTATTAATCTGAAACTTGAAAACTCTAATACCGATCTAATGCCAGTATTTTGAGAATCAAACTAAAACAAGCGTTAGTGAGAATAAATTGCATTTCTTGTCTGTCCAATTGTTATTGTTAAGGTCCTTAATGGCAGCGATAACTGTATGGAAAAAATGCAATAAAAGTGAACTGTTTACAAACATAAAAAAGAACGAGAGCAAATGAAAAAAAAGTTGTTATTCGCTTTGATTTATTTTTCTTTTACTAAAGCTGCTCTGGCTGCCCGAAGACTATATTAGAATGATTATATTAGAGGATAACCCAAGCCTGATCGCTGCCTCCCTGGCTGGTCGACAGTCTATTGTCACGGGAAACTGAAACCTGTCTTAGCTCTCACTGGGCTTTAATGCGATCATCTCCTAACGTCAGTGACGGGATTAGGAAAACAAAGGGCTCCTATTGACATGCTACGCTCTATCCTTCTTCCTCTATCTTCGTCTCTGTCTCGTTTAGTTACGTTCCCATCTTTCTTTTCTGTGTCTATCTCTCTTAATCTCTTCTTTTGTTCTTGGCTCTGGCTCTGTCTGCCTGCCACCCCCACCTTTTTTCCTCTGTCTGTCTGTCTGTCTGTCTGTCTGTCTCTCTCTCTCTCTCTCTCTCTGTCTCTCTCCCTGCCTCTCCTCCCTCCCCCCCCCCTCTCTCTGTCTGTCTCTCTCTATATATATATATATATATATATATATATATATATATATATATATATATATATATATATATATATATATGTAATACTTTGTCTTTCCCTTTCAGTCTTTTCTTCCCTATTTCATACTCTCGCGGTTGTTACTCGTCCTTTCACTCTTTATCGCGATTTACTGAAATCAGCAGCGACTGTTATGGTTTCTACCTGACGTGTGGGTCAGTATTCTAGTTTGCTGAAATCATACAAAGAAACAACATAACGACTGGAGCATCATTGGCTCTATGACTGACATTCTCGGTTGGAAATTAATGATCTTGATTTTCCTAGTTTTTCAATACAACATCGGTGGACACGCACTTTAGTGAGTATATTTGACATTCACGGCTTAAAATTTATAATCTCTCTTTTCGCAGTTTTAGAATGCAATAACAGCGAATGTGCAATCTAATGTGTATGTGCATTGTGGAATCATTGCTTTCTTCGATTATCATACTTCTGTATATCTAAAGTAAAGTTCAGCTCTTTCTTAGGGCAAAGTCAATTTGGTACTTTCTTCATATTTTTTCACGAGATATGTTAGTCTGCTCTTACTGAATGTACACGTAAGGAGTAAAAAAAAACAAAAAAAAAAACAGCACATTGCTAAGGTAGGAGAAAGTTTCAAACTTTGTTCGATTGTTTCTCGTGGCTCCCACCGGTGATAATTGGTTGAAATGTCGCGTGCTTTTTTTTTTGGTATAACTTGTTTTGTTTTAATAATCCTGAGCTAGCAAGTGAAGTAGACAGTCGGCAATACCGATACTGATATAATTATTTTATACACATAGCTACCATGGTAAATGTCACAGCGATTATTTTCCGTGTCCTCTGTGTTTACAGTCCTGTTCGACTGAAGAGTAAAGCTTTCCAGTCAGTTAATAGGAGAACCGGCAACTCGGAGAGAAACACGAGCCTTCAACATTTTACCCTTGTTGGGAAAGTGAGAACTTAATAAGTTCAGCTGGGCTACCGAATCATTCAGCTATCAAGAAAAATGATAATTTCTATTTATTTTCTTTCTCTCCTTGCAAAAGCAGTGTAAGTAGATAAATATCTTATGATTTTATTCCGTAGGCATTAGAACAGAAACTTTCTGGCGTGTCTCTTTTGTTTCTATTCGCTTCAAGCGGTAAACATTTAGTGTTGTTCATTTGTTTTCTCAGCGGTGGTAATCATACTTCATTCTCTTTTAAGATCATAACAACCAAACCTTACATGCTTCCCGATGATCTATTGATAGAATTTATTTTTTAATATTAATTTACAGAAATTCTTCCCAAATCGTGAGTCCCGAGAATAAACGAGGACAATTTTTATAACCTATCAAATGGAGAATGGAGTATGTGGTAAATTTATAGACTTCAAAGCTTCCAGTGAAAATTTCAATTTACTTTCTGAATTTGTCATAAATGCATTACAGTTTAACGATTGCCACAAATTTCTCGTTGGATTGAAAAAAAAATTGAGAGATAAAAAGGAAATTGAAGATCAGTATGCCCCAGCTACAATATCGCTTAACAAGTTTTACTCATGAATATTAGGTTCTTAAGAAAACACAAAATTATGTCTTTTTCATGTGTTGAAATTTACCGTAGTTGAACCATTTTTTCTTTTTTTTACAAATTTTACCCTTCTCTCTTATTCTCAGTATTATTTTTCAAACAATAAAAAAGAAGACAAAAATAAATAAAACCCCGAATCCCCCCCTAAAAAACAAAACAAAACAAAACAAAACAAAAAAACAACAACAAACAAATACAAAACAAAACAAAAAAAGAACTAAACGAATCCTGCTGTCGATACCACATCCACTGAGAAATCTACATGATGCCCATCACAATAATTAAAATGAATTTTGAAGAAGAAAATGAATTTCCGATATTCTATTGGAGTTGTTTATAATTGGAATAATTCTCATTGGTTTTAAATTTTGTCACGATTGACATTTTGAAACTATCCATAGCCCAAACGTTTAAGTTTCAAATTATTATTGTTTTTAAAAATCAATAAGCCAGCGTGACCTGACACAGCACACAAAAATGAATCCAGGTATAATCTGATTTATTGATAGCATGATTCTATCTTAGACTGGCTAGTCTTAGGACAAACACAGACCGAAAGAAACTCAGTTTGTGTGCAAATCGACTGCAATGTGTGTGTGTGTGTGTGTGGAGATGTGTGTGTGTGTGGGTGTGTGTGTATGTGGAAGTTAAACAGTAGTTAGCCAAGATATCACAGGCAAAGCAAAATGGAGCTTTTCTACAGTGTAAATAATTAGTTCAACAACAATAATCGTTTCTGTAAACTTAATGCTTTTAATTTTGCATCTACATATACTATTAGTAGTCCTCGGTAGTTATACCTAACCAGGTAACTATTATGTTGCTGAGAAGTCACAATAGGGTTAAGAATGTAGCAAACTTTCGATGAACACATTTTGTATTTTAAAATGAAAGAACCAATGAAACGATCGTCCCCTATAGAGATGGAAGTCGACATCACATTTTGATAAATTGCGGGGTAACTCGCCGTTCTGTGGGAGAATTCGCCAATATTGAATGTCACGACATTTAATCTTAGGGTGTCATTCACTTTTGATACTTGACATACAATTGTCACGGATGTCATGATATACAAAATCGTCGACAAAATATCGCAAATCCGAATAATGCCTAGTTTCTCAACAGAATTGTAATTTTCTCTGAAATTACCGCCCATGATGGTCAGAGATTGGAATAACGTCAATACGAAATATTTTCAGAGGAATGTCTGTTATTTTTAGTGTCGGCATGACCAACTCAAGTACACGCATAGCATTGGAAGCTTTCAATCTGTTTTTCACAGGTTTTGATCGATTTCTTACTTAATAAGCTTTTGTGCTATGTAACTTCTGAACTGTCAACATGATCCAAACCTGAAGCAATCACCCAAGTTCTATAACTCTCTCTCTCTCTATCCTTTTGAATCAGGTGTGTTTACACCTGTTGTCCTGTAGGTACAGTTTTTGGAGTTTTTAGTTTTCAGATGAAGACTAGATCTCCACAATCTGATGAGCTGAATTCTCATGAAAGTCTTTGTCAACAGAAACAAATATTTCGTTTGCGGATTTTTCGTTGCTCGCTGTGTTACTTCACTAACAGTCTTCAAACATATTCTGATAAGATGAGAAGATACATTAAAACAATAAATCGAAAGAGAGGGAGAGAGAAAGAGAGAGAGAGAGAGAGAGAGAGAGAGAGAGAGAGAGAGAGAGAGAGAGAGAGAGAGTATGAGAGAGACTGACAGAAAGATGAAGAGAACAAAAAAAAAAAAAATACAAAAAACGAGCCGTCTTGGTTATGCTCGACAAGATGTTTTCACACGATTGGATAAAAAGATCATAGAAATAAATAAGAAAATGCTGGATAGTGACATTTGGTTGACAGACAGGTAGGCAGATGGCTATACAAATCGAAATGTACGTATATATATGTATAAAGAGTTTATAAATAGAGTCTTACATACTTACAGAGAGAAGGCGTAATCAGAGAAGTTGGAAGGAATGGAAAGATAAGTGAGAGATGAAACGAGTAAGAAAGGACTAGACAGGAGTGGAGAGAGGGGAGAAAGAAGCGAGAGGTGGAACGAGTTAGATAGAGACGAGAAGACATAGAGTGAAAGAAAGAGGGAGAGACAGAGAGACAGAAAGCGGGAGAAAGGGGAAAGAGAATAGGCGATAAATGAAGCTTTAGAAAAGAAAAAAAGAAAAGGAAAACAAAGTTAAGGAGGACGAAATAGGAAAGCGACGTAAAAAGCGTTGGCTGCTTCGAGCCTCGCCCATGTTCTTATAATGAAATAACGCCAGACTTGCAAACAACACACACAGCCAGAACAGGGGAGGCGTGGGCACTGGACATTGTACGAGCATTGTCACCTGTGGGAGAAGAGTCTGGACCAGCTGAAAAACGCAGGAGCGAAAAAAGTCCTATGCAATGTCAAGGGAAAACAGGAGAGATAGAGTTTTGATTCAGAATATCCATGAAACAAATTGTAGCAAAAATAACATGAAATAAGAAAACGTTACTTGATCAATTATGCAGTGGTATAACTTTACCAATTTCAGTTACTGTTACATTGTCTTTTATATTTTTGAACCAGTGTTCTTTAAAAAAAGGTCGAGGCCTATTTTTTTAGCACAGAGTAGTTGAAACTCTTCTAAACGACTCGAGTAAACTTAAAAAAAATGAAGACAAAGGCTCACGTCCAACCAGGATAGGGTTTGTAATATAAGATCTAACCCAGACACCACCTTCAGAAATCCGACGTGAGGATTCGATACCAAATTAACTTTAGTTCCAAACTTTCTGTCAACTAAAAACCTTGGGAGCGCGAGTTCGACTTTTAGCTTCAGTAATCGAGATCGCTGTTATATTAATGAAGCGCATACGTGTAAGATAAATTAAAAAAAATAGGATAGAAGAAGAAAGACAGAGAGAGCGAGGGAAAGAGAAAGGGAGGGAGAGAGAGTGAGTGAGTGAGAGTGATAGTTATATAGATAGATAGAGATAGATAGATAGATAGATAGATAGAGAGAGAGAGAGAGAGAGAGAGAGAGAGAGAGAGAGAGAGAGAGAGAGAGAGAGGCAGACAGACAGACAGACATGTATATTCGGTGTAAAAAAAAAGATGTGGGGTAATGTAGATATGTCTATTTAACAGCTTCCATATAATGCATAATGCACACACACACACAATATAACAATCCTGTGTATAAGGAATTTATTCGACTAAATAAGTTTTTATCCTCGCCCACAAATTGAATAACGCATACCAGCGTTTTGTCGTTGTTTTAGGCTCATGTAAGCATGACACACGTAGATAGAATACCCTAGGAACACAGAAATCCAATCTAGCCCCTTTAATTATTAAAAAGTATTTCCAAGCAGGTAATTCAATTAACACATGTATCCTGTAATTAGCTAAATTGTTCGCCTTACTGCTTTAGTTTAATACACGAGTGTTGTATCAAGCGATGCTTTTTGCTAGACCCATGTTGTGTAAATGCTTACAAGAAAAACCTACACATTTTACTGTTTGATTTAACTATAGCTGTTTATTTATCTATCTATCTACCTGTATATCTGTCTATCCATCTATCTATCTAGGTAACTATATATCTATCTATCTATTAATAAATATACTATATCTACCTATCTATCGATCTATCTTTCTGTCTATACATCTATCTATCTATCTATCTATCAACCAAACTCTCTTTTAATGTATCTATTTATTTGTCTTTTAATCTATATCTCTACCCACCTATATTTTCACAGTCTATTTTTATATGTATAATGCCTCAAAAATATAAGTGTTCCTCAAAAGTACAGTTTTTGATTGCGGCCCCATCACTTTATTACCTGTAAATTAGTCCATCTTTTTTTTTCTCTTCTTTCTTTCTATATAATTTACTTATTTATTTATCCATACATCTGACTCTCTATTTGTCGCTGTCGAGCCCTTTCTTTTCATTCATCTAAGTATATATTTTTTCTTATTTCTTAGCTTTTTCATAGATTGCCTACCTACCCACCCACTTCCCATCAATCTATCCATTTATTTATCTGGCTACCCACCAACTTATCTAGCTATTAAATTATCAATCTAAATCTATATTTATTTTTTTGTGACCATCCAATGTATAGTATCGTATAGTACTACGCTCCTATTGTGCACATAGTATCAATTCAATTCACATTTAAAATTCTATATTTGTAATAAAATCCGCGGTCTAGTCAAACCTCAGCAAGTAAATGAAGAATCTTAATAGAAAGGGGTTGTATTCTAGTCCAGGTGTAAAGTTATCTTCAAGTGACATTAATGGTTTGTATTTTAACATGTTAATCCTGGACCCAGTGTGCATCACTAGACCTGAAGGCATTAATATTTAAAGTGTCTTATACATCTTCTAGATCTTTGGCCAGGTTTTTGCCATCTGGCTACCTCCAAACATTTTCTGTCTTTTCATAGTATTATGTTTTTTTTTCTGTAATCGCATTCATTGAGTAAATTTTTTCATTGTTTTGCTAAGAAGTCGAGAACGTACTGTTTAGAGGAAAAGCTTTCTTAGACGATTATTGAAACTGTGTCAATTGGTGATCGTATGTTCCGGCATAACTATATCTTACTGGTCAACGCCTTATTTCACAGCGTGGTGGAAAAACACATGCGGATGTAGATCAAGCTGAATATTGTAATAAAAATAACTCAAAAAAACACATGCGGATGTAGATCAAGCTGAATATTGTAATAAAAATAACTCAAAAAAACACATGCGGATGTAGATCAAGCTGAATATTGTAATAAAAATAACTCAAAAAAACACATGCGGATGTAGATCAAGCTGAATATTGTAATAAAAATAACTCAAAAACACACATGCGGATGTAGATCAAGCTGAATATTGTAATAAAAATAACTCAAAAAAACACATGCGGATGTAGATCAAGCTGAATATTGTAATAAAAATAACTCAAAAAAAAACACATGCGGATGTAGATCAAGCTGAATATTGTAATAAAAATTTTTGAAACTCAAAAAAACACATGCGGATGTAGATCAAGCTGAATATTGTAATAAAAATAACTCAAAAAAACACATGCGGATGTAAGATCAAGCTGAAATATTGTAATAAAAATAACTCAAAAAAAATTCTCTGCTCCCGCCCTTCTGAAAACACGCACAAAAAACCCACAACAAAAACAAAACAAAGAACACAAGAGAGGAGACTCCCATAAGGAACATCTCTAGGCTTGTCGACTTATTGGTGGAGATCCCACGCAAAGAGATATCCGCCGCTCTCAGCATCCGCCAATTTATCAGATCTGTTCTAGCCAATCCGATAGATCTGAACTCTGCGGCGTGAGGTCAAGATGACGTCATGATGAGGTCATGACTAATGAGAATGCATGCTGACTCACCTGTAGTTGTATCACAAACTCACTGAAACAAAAAGTGTCTTAAATTAAAGCTGGCTTGTCCGTTTTACACAAATAGCTCCAGTATCAGATCTGTAGAACTGGTAGGCATATTAACTCATCATCATCATCATAGTCATCATATAATAATAATACTGATCATCATCATGCCAGAGATGTTTCCAACCCATCTCATAGATTTCTAATCCACGCGTGGACTTGAAAAAAAGTACTTTATCGTCTTCCTGTTACATCGCTTCTTTACCACAGCGGTCTCATTATTACGTTAAGTTCTGAAGATCTCAGGCCGATCTAAGCTTCATTAAGACACTTCAAGCACGAAACCGACTCGCTTACACGGTCTATCCGGTTAGTATCCGGTTGGCTGATATATCTGTGGTATGCATGGTCCTCTAGCTCTTTTTGTCTCTTATCTCTCAATCTTTCTTTTTCTTAGCATTGAGTCTTCTTTTTGTCTCATTGGATTATCCGCGCTCTGAGTCTGTCTGTATGTCTGCCCGTCTGTCTGTCTGACTGTCTGTCTGTCTGTCTATGTATTTGTCGCTTTCTGTATCTATCCCTCTCTTTATCCTTTAATCCTTTAAACTTTCTCCGCGGTCCTGTCATATCTTTAGGTAAGCAATGTTCGGTAAAGCCTCCTGGCAAACTAACACATATTTCCTACCGGGTAACTGAGATGTGTGTGGTCTTCAGCTGACACCATAAACAATGTTCTTTCCCATATATCATCAGGATCTTTCCATTTCAACTTTGAACTCTATCAGCGCGCCTAGCAATATTAGGACTTGTCTGGTTTTTTTGTCTCAGAGAGAGAGAGCTCCAAAGTACATCATCTGGAGAAAACGGATGTTTCCCAAGCTTTGAGTTTCGGTGATATTGTGACAGTGCTTTTCGAGTAACGCTATCGTCGCAATTCTCAACATCCTTACCGAAACTTTCCGACAACCAATAGTACAGTCGTCTTGTATGGCCAGGGCTTAAAGAGTTTATGGTGTTCGTGTATTCAAAATGACAATAAGCTAAAGGAGAAGAAAAAAATAGAACAGAGGAATAACGAAAAGGGTTAATAGACAGCAGATTGATGAGAGAGAAATAACGCAACGGGAAATGCTGAGAGAGAGAGAGAGAGAGAGAGAGAGAGAGAGAGAGAGAGAGAGAGAGAGAGAAAGAGAGAGAGAGAAGACAGACAGAGAGGAAAGAAAAGAAAGAGAGATAGATTGAGAGAGGGAGACAAGAAGAAAAGAAGAGGAAGAAGAGGAAGAAGAAGAAGAAGAAGAAGAAGAAGAAGAAGAAGAAGAAGAAGAAGAAGAAGAAGAAGAAGAAGAAGAAGAAGAAGAAGAAGAAGAAGAAGAAGAAGAAGAAGATTGAGGGAAAGAAGGCAGTGAGTAAGGCACAAAATGCGAGAGATATAGAGACTCTGGTACTCTGAGAGAAACTTAAGAGGATCAAAACAATTAAGTACACCAGTGACTATATTTTATGTCTTTCCCAACGGCACAGTATAACAAATACATAGCCTGGTCCCTTTCATGAGGAACAAGAGGGTTCTCTAGCAAGTTCCCCAAAATCCGATTTTCCGATCCTAAAATTTCTATTATCCCTAGCTCACTTTTTGTTCTTCCCATTAAGTGGTTCCTTGCCACTCTTTTATCTCTGACAACTCTTCCTCTATCCCATTTTGCTTGGCATCCTCTTACTCATTACTAATTGAGCCATTCAGACACCCCCCCCCTAATTCCATCGTTAGCCTCCAAACGATCTTGGCTTGCTAATGATCATCAATCTCGTCTGCTTGACTGACTAGCCTCTTCCATTGCCTCTGGCCTGGGCATATAACACATGCACACATACTGTTATCAAGGAGCTCATCTTCACTTTTGCTGCGCCATGCTATCGGATATTTAATTGAGACGGTTTTTCTCAGAATCGAAACAATGTGGGATAAATTCCTCGAAACGAGGGCTCTTCAGATTAAGCTCCGGAAGTTGACTGGTCAGTACTTCTTGATGTCAATCGTTACATTCTTGCAACAAGACGATTGATCTGTTTTCTACAAAAATCAACTGCCAACGTTAGGATGAAAGCTATGACGTCGCGTTTCTAACTTTGTTTTACGTGCTGTTTCTGAAACCGTTGTATTTACTGTCTCTAGAAGGAAGCGACGAAATATCATGTAATTTTTAATAAGTATTTATAGTTACTAAGGCTGGTCGGACTGCGGCGATGCAAGGTGCACAAACTGGTAGTTAACACTGTATTTTCTTATTTATATATCGGTGTCATAACTTATTATTTTAATAATAGACAAAGCAACATTTGTGGAAAGCATTGTACTCCCAGGGTCATTGATCTAGACACAAATTACAAATCCTAGCTATGCCCGTTTTATCCCAGTGAATACTCGCTCAAGTGGGCGTCGCTCGAACACGATAGTAGTAACCTAATCTAAAAGCTGTTCTGGCATTTTTTGTTCAATTTTTCTGATAAGAACTCACACCAGCTACTTCAATCCTTTCCGACCTAACGACGATCAAAATTTCTCGCATGCATCAAACTAATGTCCAACACTCGCATGCACCTCTCACTCAACTTCTTTCCCAAATAATATGGAGGAAAGTCATGACGCATGGTAATTCATGACAACGCTTAACTACTGATTCTTTATAATGTATAATTTACTGTTCCTGAAAGGCAAGACTCTCTCAAACAGATTCAAAACCATAAATGCCTTTAGAAAATAATCGCGCTGATACTGGGTTTTATGTGTTTTATGTGTGAATACGGTTGTTGCGAACAAAACTCACCACTTATGCTAAGGGTTGAGTTTTACTTCACAGATTGGTTAGACGCAACAGTAACGTCATACTTTTTCTCAATTTTGTTGCATAGAAGAAGAATAAAACTAGCAACAAACCAATAGCGTTCTTGCTTCGGAACGATTTATCATTATACGCTTTGAAACGCTTTGAATCAAAATTAATCCTGAAAATAATCAAATTAGTGTCAAAGCGTTCTGCCTGCACATCTTTCTATGAAGAATTAAAACAGAAAATTTGCCAACGCTGTGCTGGATTTTAGATTAAACGTCGTGTCAATTTTTCCCCCTTTGTTTTATTCAAACCAAACCTATAAGGCAGGAAGGTCAACAATAGATGAAATCAATAAAGCCCCAGTTTTAATATTATAAGAAGAAAGAAAAAAAAAAGAAGAAAGAAAACAAAAGCCAAAGAGACCGCACCAATGACTGATGTCTTTTTAGTGTTCACTTTTTGCTAGAACTCATCCTCCAAACCTTTCTCAATATCGCGAGATTGTGAGGGATTTCGGCCCAGATCTTTCTCTTTCCTCCATATTTTTGTTTCATTTTCTTCCTATTTGTAATATCTTTCTGCTCCTGTCATGCCCATCTTTCTGCTCCATAACATACCATCTTTCTGCTCCATCATGCCATCTTTCTGCTCCCTGTCATGCCATCTTTTGTCATTGAATACTACTTTCGATGTAACAGTTTTAGTTTTTCGTACTAAAAAATTCCGCATTCTGCAAGTGACTGAAAATAATGAAATAAGTAGTGTAGAAAAATCAACCACAAACCTAGATCTAGCTCGAGACCGACAAATAAGACGAAAGACTTGAAAGTTAGAGGCTAGTTTGTTTATGTTAGTTTTCGTCT
>JAWDGP010001678.1:2002500-2029404 GCA_033675545.1 Elysia crispata | reverse complement strand
AGGTGAGACCTAAGCACCACGTTAGTATGCTGCAAACGAGGATACCCTTTTGGGTGATTCGATGCTCACCAAATGGATACTTGATAACCAAATATCTGTCGATGGTTATAAGCAAAATGAAAACAGATGATTCTTCGCTGGACAATGTAGACAAAACCCCTGCAGCCTTGCAGAGATGACTGTGGCGCCAAGCATTGTCGTGCAGCACGTACTCTCCGTCCAAGCGCACGTCCTTGGAGGCTATGATGAGGAGGTACACGCCCATCAGAAGGTCAGACACGCCTAACTGAGTAACTAACTAGGCGTATGGCTGCCGAAGTGTTGTTCTCCCTGCAACTAGACTTGTTATGATGACGCTCGCGTTGCCCAGCACTGAAGCCACGCCCATTACCCACACGAGAATTCTAAGTAACCTGTTCTCGAGCAGGTTAAAGCAGGAAGACAATGGGTCCTTAGGGGCGTGGCAGACATGATCTGGAATTCCTTCGCCCTTAAGCGGTGGGCAGCAAAATTTAAAATAATCGCTGTAAAAATTGGAAAGGATTTCTAATCTTTCAAAGGCCTTGGGGTGAACTTCTTTAATTGCGTTGCCGCTGAGATCAAAGACCTCCAGTTTCCAGGGCTTGATCCCAACAGGGAAAGTAAAAGCACCGAGCTGAACAATACGTGTGTGACTCAGGTTGAGGTGCGTCAGACTCAAACTTGAGTCAGTCAGTGCGGGAAATATTGTGAGAGCTGTATGCGACAAATCCAGAATCATCAGATTATAGTTGCTGAAGATTGTAAAGGCATCAAAGAATTCAAGATGGGCGTTAAAAGAGAAATTAAGAGACTCTAGCCCAGTCGCCCCATAGTAGATTGGCCACAGATTTGGGTCCTTTGCCGAGATATTACGGAAAAGATTATAACTCAAGTCGAGTTTTGAGAGTCGAGGGAAGCAGACATGAGAGTCTAGCACATTAGTGAGGCAACTGTTCGAGAGTCGAAGGTCAAGTAAATTGGACAGCTTCAGATCGCAGATAGCTGACATCACCAATGAAGCATCAATATGGGAGAAGTCGATCATGCGAGTCCTGGAATCAATAAAAGAGACGTTAGTCAGTGGCTCAGATCTGTCATAGTTGTCTGCTATGACAAAACCTGCGGCACAAAGAAACTGTTCTGCACAAGTGACACGACATCCCATCTCGTCAGTCCCTTCTATACAATCTGTGGAACCATCACAAATGCGATCTGGGTGTAAGAAGACAGATTCCTGTATGCTGCATATAAAATACCCCTCAAGAAAATTGGGTTTGTATATGAGCAGTGATTCATCTTCCCCAATCGGGCAGTTTAACTTGTCATTGAAGAGGTAATGCACAGGAATGCAATGGGCTTTGGGACATTTGATGTAACCCTCTGGACACTCGAAATCTTCGCATCCCTGAAGATGGCGCATATTTCGGCACCCAATCAACTCCCCCAGCCTGTCCTTCTGGTAGACACACTTGGGCGCCCACTCTGCGGAGCGAGATTCCCCGCAGTCAGTCCGCTCAAGTGTTCCCAGTGTCTCGTTGAGTGATCCTTCTGGCCCAACACAGTCCACCACGCCGTCCCCGAGCTTGTGCCACGGTACACACTTTGACCGATTGCACAAAAATGCAGTCCATCTCAAAATTGATCGAGTTTTCCATGTCAGGTCTGCTCTGTCCACTAATGGTCAGACAATCTTGTTGGCTGTCGATCAACCATGTCTGAGGCACACAGAGTCCGTCTGAACACAGACCAAACCGGCAAGTTTCACACCCCATCTCGTCTGATTCGTCTGCGCAACCCACGAACAGGTCGCAGCGACACTCCGCCGCTACTTCCTTGTTAGATGTGACACACCTGAACGTTTCAGTTTTCTCATGAAATGGTAGGTTACACAATTCCAAGGACTCGTCCTTATCATTAAAACAGTTTTTTTGTCTGGTCACACACCTGACTATACAACACAGAACTAAAGAACTCCGTGGTGCACGAGAATAGCAGTTCAGCACTGAGAGGCATCTCCACTACCTGCAAGACCCCAGTGTTATTAATGTACCAGGAACATAAATCGGACATAAATGAAAAATGAGCGGGCATGATTACCGACATTGGTTCTGTACTACCACTACTAACATGGAAAATATTCCTCTGTTGATGGCCCTGGTAATGCTTATCTCATCAGGAGGATGAGGGAGGGAAATTTCTGAGATCTCCATACTTGTTGGTATTACCCATTCGCATAGCAAGCCAGTGAGATCTATTAAACGGCCACAACCAACGTCAAACCACCCACCTAATTGCAAATCCCAGACGACATACCCCTTTATGTACCCACCTTTGGGGTGATCTTGCACCCACTGGCTATAGATTAAAGGAAGTCCGTTAATCCATTGAAATCTCATTCCTATACTATTTTAGTTCCTTCTTAGTCCAATGAAAACTGACGAGATATTACCAGGACAATGTCTGTTCCGCGTACATCTTTGTTTCAACTCTGTGTCCAGAAAGACTAACTCCATCTTAGTCTCTATACTGACAAGCGAAGCTCCCAAAGCTTCACATTTTTCATTTGTCTTCAGCGCATAGTTTTCAGGAGGGTCGACAGACGCTATTCTGTAACATGATATATATATGCCAGAGCTGGGTTGTAGTCTAAAGAGGTCTTGTTTTTCAATATCTCAGAAGTAGGCATTGGGCCAAACCAGCCGCGATTTCTGATCACACAGAGCTAGACTGAGAGAATGATTCGAAAACATAGTCTCCGCAAGCAAATTGATACAAGGGTGGCTGGTGTAAGCTCTGCAAAGTTTACTACTCAAAGAGTACATTTTTAAATATATGAACACGATCAACAATTTCTTGTTGGAAACAAACATATCGGGATCTGATTCCTTATAGAAGCGGGACTCTAGATCTGGGTTTGCTAGCACAACAAGTAACGTTATGGGACGAGTTTCGTTGTGCTCTTGATTGCAGTCACCTGAAGTGGAACAATTAGAGGTGCTCTGTAGATCGTCCCCAGGAACACGTCTTGTGAACGACATATTTGTCTTCGTTTCTTGCCCCGTCCTTGTTAATGAAAGCGTTGGTTCCGAAGAAACTTGCTTGTTTGTGTTTGACTCTGAATCGTCGACAGAATCATATGCAAACTTAACAGTCTCTTCTAGGTACGATATTTGAGCTCGGGGTCTCTCTCTGTCTTCCAAGATCGCTCTCTCGATGTCAGAAGTTCTCGAGAAATATCCAATGTGGAAAAGCCAGGATATGTCCCGTTTGTGTTGAGCGTCGCTTCCCGAGACAGCCATACCAACTTTGAGGTGTTCAGGAGTTTCTTGACCAGCGGAAAGTAAGTCCACGACCTTTGCCAGCAGCTGCATGAAGTCGGCATAGCTCTCACTAGCTGCGTCTGATATCAGGAGAAGATTCACTTTCTTCTCATGACAGTCGGGAATCAGACGAAATTCTGGTTTTTCAAGCTGACCTGGTTGGAGGTTAAAAAAAATACATATAGAATATTCCTTTTCTTCATTAACTGAATATCATTCAATTTTATGCAAAGATCTGTTAAAGTATATTTTTCAAACACCTTTATCCATGATGCTGAGGATAATAATTATGTATTTATTGATAATAAACAACAGACGAAGTACCAGGCTGAAAAATTGAAACTGGTAAATGAATAGAAATATAATGAAAATGGTGGTGTACCCAATATGACTTTAAAATTGAAGTAAACAGCTAGCAAGAATCGATGTGGTATTTATCTGTCCGCAAAAGTAAATAACCCTTTTTAAGAATCAAACATAAACTAAAAACAAATTCAGTACCAAGTCCAATATTTTATATGACTAAAAAAAGCGTCTATATAATAGCGAATAGATCCATAAAGGCACACATGGTCTCAGACATTTAGAGACATGACTTTTAACATTTTTACAGTTCCAAAAATAGTCCAGCACTTGTGGAAATAACAGTTTCAGGTAGGTGACACGAAAGAATGCAAATCACTTAATATTAGATATAAGTTCGCGGAGGTAACACGTTGCCAAAACTATTACAATAAGAATATTAATTCCAAAATACTGGATTACGTGAAATAAAGGCCGAACTGAACCTTTAGGAATTTACAGACCTGCACGGCACGTCTAGCTTGAGTCTACGACATGAAAAATGTGTGAATATGATGTTTAGCTTAGATATACAATATACGTATTTATGACACTGTTCAAACGATGTTGGCTATATGAGGCAACTCAATTGACATGAAAAATGTGTCAATATGATGTTTAGCTTAGATATACAATATACGTATTTATGACACTGTTCAATCGATATTGACTATATGAGGCAACTCATTTGAAATGAAAATCATAAAAAAAGGTATAAATGAAGTCAGAGATGTTGCTACCTTTAAATGCTGCATAAACTGCCACTGATATCCATGACATCTGAGTCAAGGCCAGTAACATGACCGCCAGGGTGCACTTCATGTCTGAAGATTTTTATCATTGATGAATTGGGATGTAAAACTCATCGACTCAACTGTTCCAGGCACACTTCTCGAACAATTTTATAGGTCCTCCGGTTGATTTCGCCCATCAAAACACAGCGCGTCGTATAAATATGATGGCGATGTAAGCCCATCGATTTCGGTAAAGAATCAAACCCCTTTCATTCTCAATTCATGATTGTGTTTTGGAACGTGGAAACCCAATCAATGGTTGCAGTACTTTTTAAGCTTTGCTAGCTGCTAACCTAGAAATCGTCCAATCAGATTCTTTGATTATCTTTTAAATTTTAATTAGGCCTTATTCATATGAAAAAAAAAGTTCATCTAAAAACACAGGCACACAAATAGACCGCGCAATTATGTAGAAGAAAAAAAAACAAAGGAAAGGAGAAACAGAGAGAAAGGTAGAGAGACAGGGACGAGAGAAAAAGAGAGAGACAAAGAGGGATAGAGAGAGAGAGAGAGAGAGAGAGAGAGAGAGAGAGAGAGAGAGAGAGAGAGAGAGAGAGAGAGAGAGACGCAGAGAGAAAACTACTCTGTCAAAACTCGTAAAGACCATTCCGATGTGTCGAATAATTCTTTCAGAAGAAAGCAAAAACAAAACTTGCTCATTAATGGGATGAACTTACACAACAGATAAACAAGAAATCAATGGTGAAGCCAAACGGTCATAGGAATAATTATTGGGATCTCGACTCTCCTTTTATTCTTTTGTTGCTACAGTGGACTTATAAAGTCAAGTAACTTGAAGACTAAGCAATCTCTCGCTCTGAGATCACCATTAGTGGTGGACTGGGCTTCTAAAACCCTTCTTTTAGTCTGTCAATCAACCTATTCATCTCAATAGCTTTAGCCTCTTCTGCTTTAGGAACACAAAAAATATATGAAAAAATATGCTCCTTTTTGTCTAAAGTTTAATTTTTGCTCAAGCCAAAGCAAATCACTATAGCTGCTGCAAGTATAAATTGATCCCCATTTTTGGTATGTCTTTGCTAGAGCAATTGTTTGTTACAGATAGACTTGTTTATAGTTAGGCAAATTATAATCGTTGACGAAGTTTTGAACTAGTCGAGCATAAATAAGTTCGCACTCCTATCTTGAAACATTTCGGTTCTTGAGTTTGACCAACAGGATGAAAAAGTGTTATGCCGTGGTGAGTTTCAAGAATCTGAGAGACGTGATCGAGCTTGGCCACTACTGGTCGGCCTCAGATGTTTATCAAATGTTGGGTGCGATCGCCAGTCCATTCAGGTCAAGATTGCTCGAATCATGCTAACTTTCTAATACTGTTGGAACATTCTTGCAAGTTTGCTGATTCACTTCTTTTAGATCTTACAATAAAGCGTAGACGACGGTTCATGACATCATGACTTTTCTCCTTATAACTCATTTGTTTCTAAAATGTCCCTGACACCTTGGCACCTCACTCTCACACACACACACAAACACCCACACACTCTATACCTCATGAGGCTATCTATTTATGGAGAAGTTCAATCAATGGCGAAGTATGCGGCAGCCCTAATGGTTGATTATTATTCGTTTCGGGCCTTTGTCTGGCATGATGGGCACTGTCTAAAGGACGATAACTGCCAGCGACTCGTTGAGTCTGGTACTACCAATTCTCTTTAGTTATTGATGATAATTGCAATTTTATGTGAGATACAGGATTGGTCAGCGTCAATGATTCAAGCGTCCAATAAAAAGTTTTATAATATGTTGTTTTTCTCACTTTCTCCTTCTTTCTCCCATAAACATTTCTCTGACAAACCTGTGGTAGGAGATGTATATGAAAAATGATTCTGTCATATTTGAGCATGTCTTTATTTTTTGGTATCAATTCATCGCCAATTTTCATTGCTTGAATTTGATCACACCTCACTGCAACCTAGTGGCTAATGCATGTGAAACACTTTGAGATGTCATGATCATTTAAAGGTCGCGGAGTACACGAGTGTGATTTGAAAAATGACCCTGACAATAGATGAACTCACGTAAACAAGCTTCGGTTGTATTTTGGTAGAGTTTTGTTTCGAGGCTTTTATTTATGCGACTTTCATCGCTCCCAAATGGGTTTCTGAATTGTTAAGCTTGGATTAAGTGTTTTTCGTCTCACAATTGATCAGAACAATAGAGGTCATTCCTTGGAAGGGGGCGTAAAAAAAACATGGAACACCATCAACGGCCGATAACTCTCACGAGCGAACGACACTTCAAAAACAATACTGACAATGCCGCTACCCATCAAACGTCCATATCTTAGTTAATTTTAATTAATGGGGGTTTTATAGCTATTGAAGGGGAGATATATATTTGAAATATGACCTTTTTTAAAATTCATAGAGTCGTTGAAATTACGGGGAAAAGAGGGGAGGGGGGAAATGTTTAATTTCTATTTGGTAGTTAGATTCAACTTTTGATTAAGCCAGTGCACAACAATATGACCTTAAGTCGTTTTGCAAATTAATACAAGATTAAGTTATCTATTTCATTGGAATAAACTTCTAAAAACTACCCACCATTGTAAAGTAATCTTTATTTCATGTGATAACACATAAAACCCTGTGAAAACCTTATATTTGTTAGATATCCAACTGACAAAAGAATTTCTCGTCGCAACACTATTCTGAGCTCAAGGAGCCAATATTTAAAGTCGAAGTTTAGAGCTGAACAGCTGTCTATATCAATCTATATTCCTCTATTTGTTACCAACTACCTTTTTCTATCTCTCATTCTCCTTCTATCTGACCACCAGTTCATGTATGTCTCTGTGCTTTGGACCTTCCAAAAAACATTTTTTATCCTGTCTTCAAGCCTCTTTCTCTCTGATTGACTATCTATCTCTGATACTATATCTCGAATTGTCAGGTCATCTTTCTTTATCCACGTTTCTCCGTCTGTCTTTGCGTATTTGAATGAATACCTATCTATTGTTTACATACCTCTATGTCTGTTTGCCTGATCAACTATTTATCTCTATCTTTGTGACTCCTTATTCTTTATCATCTGTCTATGTCTCTCTCTGTGCCTCCCGTCCAGTATTTTCTCGCCTGACCTTTCTGTACATCTTATCATCCTCTATATCTTTTTTACTCTTCTCTCTAACTAAGCTCCCTTTAATTTCCTCCCACCATCTATTTTTCTCTATATACAATGCTACAGCTTTTTTTAATCTATGTTTAGCTGTCTCAGCCCTAACCATGACTCCTCGTATACCCTTTCAGTATGTAAACTCTATCAGTCAGTCTCTGACTATTTCTTTACATATATACGACGAAGGCGGAAAGCCGAAAGCTCACGTGTTTTGTTTTGTTTTGTACATTTTGGAGCTGCACTCTAATTATTTTTTTACGGTGCTTCACAATTAGTAGTAGTAATAGTAGTAGTAGTAGTAGTAGTAGTAGCAGCAGCAGCAGCAGCAGCAGCAGGAGAAGTAGTAGTAGTAGTAGTAGTAGTAGTAGTAGTAGTAGTAGTAGTAGTAGTAGTAGTAGTAGTAGTAGTAGTAGTAGTAGCAGTAGCAGTAGTAGTAGCAGCAGCAGCAGCAGCAGCAGCAGTAGCAGTAGTAGTAGTAGTAGTAGTAGTAGTAGTAGTAGTAGTAGTAGTAGTAGTAGTAGTAGTAGTAGTAGTAGTAGTAGTAGTAGTAGTAGAAAGGAGAGGAGGAAGAAGAAGAAGAAGAAGAAGAAGAAGAAGAAGAAGAAGAAGAAGAAGAAGAAGAAGAAGAAGAAGAAGAAGAAGAAGAAGAAGAAGAAGAAGAAGAAGAAGATGATGATGATGAGAATTATAGAGATGATAATGATGAAGAGAGGTAGCGAAGATTAGACGAACAAAAAACGAAGAGAAAAGTTAGCGGTACCGTTAGATAATAAATTTATTGATACTGTATCAATTCGTAAGTCCAGTTTAGAGAAAGGTTTTTGTATCACTGAATAAATCTCATGAAGAACTAAAAGATTTTTGCACAGTATTTACCCCATTATGTTATGTTGTCAGGGTAGAGAGTTGCGAGAATAAAGTCGATGAAGTTCACACTGTTTTTAGTGGCGACAGGGTTTATTTATGAAGGGTGTACAGTTGGCCTATATCTGTAGGTGTACAAATGAATGTGTATGTGTGTCCACGGTACTAACCATAGCATTCCTAATTTTTTTTCTAGCTTTAGGATTCACGCATGTTTTCCCTACACATTTAGCATTGTGCCTTAATTTTTTCTGTAGTATTAGTCTTCTAAATTTTTTCAAGGGGCCTGCACTGTTTCTCCAAGTCAGACTAGGGCTTGTTAGATTGGGTCTGATCCAATCACCAAATTTCCCAGCAGTGATGAAACTCAGGCCCGTCTTATTGTTGGTTTAAAGCTCTACTGACTGAATTATCTGACGCCGTTCAATTTGAAACAAAGTAAAGAAAAAAAAACTAAAAAAAAAACTGACCTAACACCGACAACGTTGCTTTGAAATTGAAACCGCAAATTCCATTGCTCATGTAGACCTTAGGGCAAGCGGCTTGACCCTGCAACCGACACACCAAGCAATTTTTTCAAACTCATTTTCGCTCTCTGTTTTTTTTTTTTTTTAATTATGTACGTCGTATTCTGTCTCACAATTTTCTTAGTGAAATTAGTTCAGTGACAGTTACTTTCTAACTCTTTTCTTGTACACACACACACACACCTCTCTGCAAAGTTTCCCCATGTCACTGGTCCAATGTGTTTGCTAAGGGCAGCAAATAATTCTGAAAATTGCTACTTCAAAAAATCACAAATTTTTCTGTTTTCTCTCAGTCTCTGTGTGTGTGTGTGTGAGCAGAAGGCCCAAAATCAAGATAAACCATGTT
This sequence comes from Elysia crispata, assembly GCA_033675545.1. Lineage (NCBI taxonomy): Eukaryota > Metazoa > Mollusca > Gastropoda > Plakobranchidae > Elysia > Elysia crispata. Next base: position 2,020,049 of record JAWDGP010001678.1, on the reverse strand, counting down.
GTACCGTTTTGAATATGCGCCTAACTTAAAGGACTAAAAATACTTTAAAAGTGTGTGACTGAAAAGTCTCTTATGGCTAATTTGTCAACCTTTTCTTTTCTCCACCCAACCCAGAATCTTATTGTTACACCGTGTAAACTGTTCTCACAGCAGCCATGTTGGTCCGAACTTGCACGATGTTTGTGTATTTTCTGAGCTTGAACTCACCCCTCTAGCTCTTTCTTTGAGAGTGGTGAGTATTTGGCCAATCACTTCAACATCAGATCTTGGTAAGTTAGGACGTGTTTTTCTATTTGGTTTAACTTGTTAAAAGAACGAAGACTACGTAAAATTTAGATCTTGAAAATGAAACTGTGACGCGTCATCTAAATCTTTTATAGCATTTTTCTAGGGCATTTAGATCTTGAAAATCAAACTCTGACGCGTTATCTAAATCTTTTATAGCATTTTTCTAGTGGCATTTAGATCTTGAAATCAAACTCTGGCGTGTGCCACATTATATGACATCTTAAAGTGAGCACGGCCCAATAAACAACAAACTCATGCCATATTTTAAAGCCTCACAATTTATATATATATATATATATATATATATATATATATATAATTATTAGCATTTGCATACCGTCAACAATCTTGATATCATCCTACCAACCACATCCATTTTAGAGTAAACATTTTCAAGCATCTTAATATCACATCACCATTTCTATATAAAACCATAGAGAGTAGATATTTGTCAAATTCTTCTGTTTACCTGCCACTCTCACGTTTCATATCAATTTTGTCGCCGTTACTACGATAACTCCAGCCCCATCAGCAAATCTTCCTCACCACCACTACTACCACTAAAACTACCATTTTAATTACACTTTTCACTTTATAACTATCATTTTCACTCCAACAGTATCAACCCCCACCAATTCCCACAACCGTTCCGGAAGACAGGTAAAAGTTTCCTCGTTTTCAAACTATCAATGCGTACGCAGCCACTACATATACCGCATAAATCACCATTCGCTCCGATCTATACCAAATTGCAACCACAATCACTATCACCAACGTCCAAATAATGACTACCACCGCTACCATTATCCTTTCCAACCCGTATACCACCACGATCATGAAACGTTATTCTGCCCCAAGAGAAATAACTCGGAATAATTATTACAGTCCAGCAGCATCCTTTCTTTAACCGCAATGTCAAGAAGAGGCTGACGTTCGGATTCCGTTGATCTAGATTGGACATATTAAGTTCCAACAATGAAAGTAGTAATAAAACAATGCTTATGGGCTTGACAGATGCTTCTAGCATATGAATTGCAAATGGGTAAATCTAGTGCTGACCGTATTCAAAGCAATAAAATTCGTCTTGCAAAGAGTTCTTGGAAAACTATCTACACCTCCCAGCTTGTGCCAATCATTTTTTTTTTCTGATAACGGCACCGAATATCACTTCTAAACATGCTACCAACAGCGCTTTATAGAATTTTCATTTTACAGGACAACTACCTCCACCTCAAGCCCGGATATCGTTTTTCTTAGCTTTATTTGTATTAGTTTCTTTAAAAGGTGCAACCTTGATTTTTTTAAGCTATGCTAGTTTTTTTTTTGTATCAATGTCCATCCACAAGCAGATTCGTACGGAGAGAATGTTTTATCTGAGACAATTTTGAGATTCAAAAATATCTTAAACCTTGAGGAAAGCAATTTACCTTTCCAGTCACATGACAATTGTTCAAATAATGATAGCTTGTAAATATTGTATTCTCCAAATGCAGATGGAAAACGGCATTTTCAATAGTTAAGGTTGTGCCGTCTCAAAAGGTGAACATTTCCCTTAAACTTTCATATCGTCAAGATTCTCTGGAGCCAGATTTTTCACACTTTTAGTAGTTTCTTTTTTCCAAAGCTGATTTTTTTTCCTATGGATTCTTTTACAGACGCGTATTTTTCTTTAATTTTCTGTTGATCTGAAGTTGATGCACGAACCTCTGTCTAGCTTTTTCGGTCTTTGATGCGGATTTCTTTTTTTGTTTTGGTCATGCAGCAAGTATCAGTGGTTGTCTCTCTTGTAATCCCAGTCTTAGTTATCAAGTTTCAAAAAACAGATTCTGAGAAAGAATAATTTGATAGTTTATCACTGCCGCTTGGGCAAGAAAAAATTTAAAACAAAAATGAATTTTTATTCTGAAGTCTATGGCATATCAAACAACACAGGTGTGCCAGGGTAATGCCTCGTCCTCAGGCACTACTAATATTCTATTTTTTTTCTCAGACGTTTTACTCTCGTTTAAACTTTTTTTAAATGACTTGTCCTAATGATTTGTTCCAAGGCAGCACAACTGATGTGGTCCTCTCCCGTCCTCACCTCTCCTGCGTACTAACTCACCAATAAACGTGTCAACAGCATTGACAGTCTTGCAACTAGCATAATCTATCAACCATCATCAGTGCAGAGTCAGTTAGCTTTACTACTCATATTGAATCAAATTTTCGTTACTCCCTGCAATTTGCGTTTGAGAATTTTAGTCCTGACACGTATAATGAAACCCTAGCGTTGGCTTTGTGTGCTGGTTGCAAGACATCTTCCTGTAACTCCCCTGGACCACCTGTGTAATGTACAATATGCCATATAAGACTAGAATTTCGATAAAGATAAAGAAAATACAACAAATTTATATAAGCTTTGACAAGATTTAGAGTAGCAGAAACTTGAACTTCTAAAAATAAGTACATATTGTTGGGTAAAACTAGTTTTCTTGTAGTAGAAGGGTTCATGTTTTCATTTTGACAAGCCTTTTGCTGAGCAGAATTTTACATCATTTTCCTTCTTCAGATGGTTTTTGCATTTCTTCCTACTGTTTTCCCACAAAATGTGGTCTTTCAGGAAAAGTCAGCTTCTTTGTCAGAACCTCTAATTCAGAGATTTCGAACATTTTCAAGCAGTTTTATCTTTGATGTAATTTTTTCCAAGAAATATTTTTACGCAGAAGTGATTCATTTGTTCTGTCAGTTGCAGGCTTGACTTTTGTCTCTTGTTTCCTTTCCTTTAAAGTGAGAGATATATAATGCAGGTGAATTTAAAATGGTCGATTATAAAATTGGTGCACGAAGTTGGAGCAATAAAAATCCATTTCAAGGATATTCAGTGCTGAATATAAGAAAGAACAAACACTATCTGAATCTCACTGTCCTTCTAAATGCTTTGCAGCCCAATTTCAAAGTTCAGTTACATATCGCTATGGGTAACAAAACGGGCCGATTCGTAATCTGCCAGACTCGACCAAAGACCAAATATAGATAAAAATATAGGATGATGAAAACCTGTAATGCAGATCAGCATCTTAAACCGTTGAAAAGTAAAAAGTCTCTTCTCAACAGTTGTAACACATTCTTTCATTAGTCTACAAAATATAAAATAATTTTATTTATTAATGGTGGATGAATATAATAGCCAATCTAAAGATCGTACTCTAGAAATAACTGCCTCAGTTTACATCGGTGGTAGTCGCTATTTAGCTGGTGAGGTAAACTCCTTTCTGTCTTAAATACATCCATGACATCCACTTACTCTCCTGCCAATTCATCACTTCACAACCTCATCTTAAACTTTTTTTTGCCTTCAGAGCCCATGTAAATAAAATTTGATTTCTTTGTTTTCCCTGCATCACCTCGGGGGTAAAAATGCTCAACTCTATTCAAGTTTTTATATATTTTGGTTAAACTTCGGAATTTTCTTTCGCTTTTAAAAAATTGTTCCTGAAAATTTTCCTCCTGGCCGTGTTGTCCAGACCTCTGGTAACATTTCTTCTAATCGTTACATGTTGTATGTTTGTGTGTGGGTGTCACACCTTGTGCTTTGTTATTTTTACATGTTTTAATGCCGCTAACTATTGCAAGCAACTATAAATAACATGGAAACAACTTTTAACTGTACTTTAGGCCTTAAATACTTTATCATCAAATTTCTTGAAAATAAATTATAAGTTTAACGTCTCATTTTGTCTTTTGGGCTACAGAAAAAATTGTCCTTTATTTTTATATTTGAAACATTAAAACTTTCTCCTCCCTTATTCCACCAAAGTAACATAGTCTCTTAACAGAATAAAGTAGCTATTTTCTACACATTACAGAGCTTACACCTCTCGCTTCTTTCCAACCTTTATGTCTGCCATAGCTCGAGTCTCTCCCCACTTCCCCTCTATTTGTCTAAAGAGATCGAGCCTCTCCCCACTTCCCCTCTATTTGTCTAAAGAGTTCGAGCCTCTCCCCACTTCCCCTCTATTTGTCTAAAGAGTTCGAGCCTCTCCCCACTTCCCCTCTATTTGTCTAAAGAGTTCGAGCCTCTCCCCACTTCCCCTCTATTTGTCTAAAGAGTTCGAGCCTCTCCCCATTTCCCCTCTATTTGTCTAAAGAGTTCGAGCCTCTCCCCACTTCCCCTCTATTTGTCTAAAGAGTTCGAGCCTCTCCCCACTTCCCCTCTATTTGTCTAAAGAGTTCGAGCCTCTCCCCACTTCCCCTCTATTTGTCTAAAGAGTTCGAGCCTCTCCCCACTTCCCCTCTATTTGTCTAAAGAGTTCGAGCCTCTCCCCACTTCCCCTTTATTTGTCTAAAGAGTTCGAGCCTCTCCCCACTTCCCCTCTATTTGTCTAGAGTTCGAGCCTCTCCCCACTTCCCCTCTATTTGTCTAAAGAATCAAACCTCTCCCCACTTCCCATCTATCTACAGAACTCGAGTCTCCCCACTTCTCATCTGTCTACACAGCTCTCTATTCTCACTGATTTATTTCTCTAACTAGCTTAAGCGTAATCCTTACTTCTTCACACGACAGTCTACAAAGCACTCACTGAATGACAACTCGATAGCATGCTAGTATAATCACCATTTTATTACTTGTTGTTGTTGTTGTTGTTGTTGTTGTTGTTCTTGCTCTTGTTCTTGTTCTTATCATTACCATTATCATTATATTATTATCATTATTATTATTATTATTATTATTATTATTATTATTATTATTATTATTATTATTATTATTATTATTATTATTATTATTATTATTATTATCATTACCATCATCATCATCATCATCATCATCATCATCATCATCATCATCATCATCATCATCATCAGTATCAGTATCATCATCAGTATCAGTATCAGTATCAGTATCAGTATCAGTATCAGTATCAGTATCAGTATCAGTATCAGTATCAGTATCAGTATCAGTATCATCATCATCAGTATCAGTATCAGTATCAGTATCAGTATCAGTATCAGTATCAGTATCAGTATCAGTATCAGTATCAGTATCAGTATCAGTATCAGTATCAGTATCAGTATCAGTATCAGTATCAGTATCAGTATCAGTATCAGTATCAGTATCAGTATCAGTATCAGTATCAGTATCATTATCATCAATATTTAGACATTATTTTCCCTACCATCAATTTTTGGAGCAGTTTTTTTTTTCGTCTTAGCAGCTTTTTTTTTTTTTAAGTTCATTTATCGAATTGATCGTATTTTGTTGGTCTATTTGTTATGACTGTGTTAGGATGTGAGTGAGTTTGCCCCGCAATCAGTCATGATATCTCTCAGAATTTTTTTAACATCATAAAACTTAGACACTAATTTGAAACAGATTTTTCCCAAAGTAACGCATGTAATAAGTTCTCAACAAATGTTTTTATATAAAATGTTCAAATGGAGGCTTTCCTTGAAGTTTAAAATTAAACATTTTTTTCCCATCCTACCTAAAATCTAACTTTATTTCATCAATACAATGAAAAAAAAAAAGGGGGGAGGGGGGTGTAGTAAGCGGCTCTATTTTTTTTTCTGGCGAGCGGTCGTTTGGTTTTTGAAGAGGTGGTTACGATTGCAAAACCCTTCCCTTACAAAAAATGTTTTATCTTCCATCCTATAGTTTGTATCCAAAGCTCTTATAGTCTCTTCCCCATTATCTTGTTAATTTTTGCCAACAAAGACTTAATCAAGACTAAAATAAACCTCTTTTTGAACAATTTTTTTCTGCATATACAGTTACTGAAACATTAGGGTATTAATCACTAGGATTTATAGTTTAACGGCATTTTTCCTCAACTCTGTTAAACAAATCATTTTCTGTGGAAAGTCGCATCACGTTTTTTTTACTCCCGTAAATTGTGTTTGAGAAATTTGTTCTGCTATAAATTATGACGAAAACCCTAACCTTGGCTTTGCGTGTCATTTGCAAGGCATCTGCAACTCCCTGAGCCACCTGTGTACTACACAATATGCCATTACATGACTAGATTTTCGGCAAATTTAACGAATATCACTGTTGATCAAATAATTTTCTGTGGAAAGTAAATTTTTTTAACAAAAAAAAGCTGCCATCTCATGATTAAAATTCAAAGGGGATAATCTGTTCATATCCTTAAAGACTATAAATTTCAATCAAATCCTTCATCCCACGGTAGCGCACTTCTTCATTTATCTGCTTCTCTCTCTATCCCTCTCCTTATCTCTCTCTCTCTCTCTCTCTCTCTCTCTCTCTCTCTCTCTCTCTCTCTCTCTCTCTCTCTCTCTCTCTCTCTCTCCTCAATCTCGCCCTCTCACGTCGGCGTGTCCTCACCTCGTTCACCTGGTGGATGTTTCTTGTCCTCGGATCATCTTTTTGTTGTACACAGTTCTTACTTTTTGTCATTTTATTTCTTGGTTTGAACACTATAAATGTCAGCTTTTTCCATTTTGTAAGTCTAGCATCCAAGTATAAAATCCTTTTTTTTTTGTCATATGGCTCTCCCATCTTGAAGGCATTTTATCTTTATATTTTTATGGCGTTTAATTTATAATTGCTAAGCATAATTTACAATAGGTTTTTTTTTTATTTTTGATGAATGCCATCTATAATTTTCCTAATGTTGAACTTGTTTGTACCGGTATGCACATAATTTTGACAATTTATTTTGTCAAGGAACGAATTTCTGGTAATGTTTTAAAGATTGTACATTGCATAAATCAAAATAGACGAAACATTACTTGGTTTGATATGTAATCTTTAGATATGTAAAACGTGAGCCCAAGAGCTCTTTTATGATTTACTGTACATTTCAGATGAAGTTTGATAAATCTAAGGAAGAGATACAATGTGCTCCTTGTCTAAACATTTCTGATAAGATGCAATGTGCATCGTCCTTTAAGAAAATATGATAACATCCCTCAATAACTTGAAATCTCAACATTTGCCCGTGCTTTAAGGAAACATGTATTTGTAAAATATCGTGTACACCAAGTTTGTAAATTTCCAGTCCTTCCTCAATCATTGTAAGAAAGAAAAATATTATTTTCAACAGAACATATGACGTTCAATATATATCATATAAAGGTTACATCTTCCTGTATAATCTTACTTTAGCGTTGACATAATGAAGAAAAACTATCCCTCCTCATTACTGTCAATTATAAGCTTTTATAAATCGAGATGAAGAAATTGTCTTTAAGTAAATGTCTAAGTTTTAATGAAATAAAAAAAAATTCCCTCCCTTTGGGTTCATCAGCTTTATTGAAAAGAATATATGAAAATGCTCTTTCTAATAATTTGATACAAGATAAAATTTATTTTCTGATTATTGTAAAGCTTTGATTCAAATGTCTTGTTATATTTTTGTCAATAAGCTTAAATTGAGGGGAAGGTAAAATTTCCTTCCTGATAATTTTCTTTAAGATTTTGAAAAGTTAAGATAAATTTCTCACATGTAATTGTCTTTATTGCTTTTATGAATTAAGGTAATTTTTTTTTCCAAATAGTCTAAAATCTATGATAACGTAAATATTAACTCGTGCACGATCGCTACGTCTTGGTATAGGATTATCTTTAGCCTTTGTAATCTGGTTTGTCCATAACACTCGGAGTCCTTATATTGGTTAACACAGTATCTGTTGTTAAAGCTCAGCTACACTTCTCATTTCAATCTTTCTAGTGAAATAGGATGCCTCTTTTCGTTGTTTTGATCTGATTGTACCTAGAGCGGGAAAGCGGTTAAGGTACACGCAGATACCCGTTAAAATGACTCCATAGACAGGGCAACCTTCGACCTATATAGGTCTTGCATGCCACTGTTAGAGGAGAAAAACCCAAAAGGTTTCATTTAACGTATAACAAATCAGTGAAGAAGGATGAAGTGCTGAGGGCAGTCGCTGAGAGTAAAAGCGAAACTGACTCTATAAGCTGTGGTAAACACAACCTATTCGTAGGTTCGAAAGCCTCTGCTAAAAGAGAAAAAGCCCAAACAGCAAAGCCCTTCACAAAAGTCAATCTGATCGGAAAGAATCCTTTTCACAACCAAAAAAGTTAGTCATCGGTAACAAGAAACTTTACATAGTTTCTAAATTATTCTTTTGACATTATTTTTTTCATATACCTCTCAAATGATCTCTCGCCTTTGTGTGTGCAGCCTTAAAAAAAGTAAAAGATAAAGTAAAAGGTATCACATTATAGCTGATCTTAATCTGAATCAGATTTTCCTATGCCAAGACTGATCAATACATTGATTTTGTCTTGTCCCTTTCATATTTGATTAAACTTTTATAACATTAAATTTTCAAACTTAAAAGCTTCATTTTTGTGATCAAAATAAATCTGTCCAATTTCATTTATTCAGAAATACATATGGTCTTGTTTAAACATTTTTTAATTTATGCTGATGGAAAACTTAAGTGACTGATGCTCTTTTATATTGTTGCGGAGAGCACAGTCTATAGCAGTGTATTATATAATTTTATATCAACACTTCAATGTCTTATGAATTAGTCGACTTTACAGATGCACATTTATCAAGCTGTGTGGAACACAATCTATAGCAATATGTAAAAAATTTTGTATAGGCACGTCAGTTTATGATTGAAAGAACAAGGGACTTTAGTGGAATAGACATTTCAAAAAGATCTAAATGTATTGAAGCATTTGGGTTAAAGATAATTTGCAACTTCAATGAAAAATAATTCCTTTTGTTCTAAATTTCCTTTAAATGTTTCATCTTCTATTTCACTTCCTCTTTCATTTATAAGATAAATCATTTGGATTCAGAAATACTTAATAAGGATGATGACTCTGCCAACTATGTCTGATCTATTTGAATAATTTGTTGGTAATGTTTTCAAATTTCATGTCGAATAAGTCCTAAGAAATTTGCTTAGAAATGCCAATGGTTTTAATATGATACATTCAGTTGCTTGACAGTTTTTTTTAATTCACTTTTTGTTTTATATTCATGCTAATTAATATATCCTTATCAATGTGGTTTCTTTCTTTTAATCTCTTGTTGCTACTTCAAATTGTCTTTTTTGTACATCAAGCATATATTTAAACAGACCTTCTACCGTTCTTATTGCTCTTCAATTTATTGCTCTCACATCTTAGTTTTTGACGCGAAGAAAACATTTTTCGAAAAAAGATATTAATTCCATACAAAGTTATCTATCAAGGTCGAATAACATGATTAAGAAAGGTGTATATCTGTTTTGAATTTTACTGAAATAGATGTAGAATTTTGTATTTCAACAGACCTCTATGGTCGTACAGGGTAGGTGATAATTTTGACATCTTGAGATGCACAACCAATAGCTCATCTCTTCCTCCATTCAATTATTATAAATCACTGGTTTCAATACCACATATTTGTATATTAAGTTAAAATCTTCAATTTGTTTACACTTTGTGATTTGAATTTTTTTGTAGAGTAGCGTATTACTTTGTATTTGCGGCCTCACGATATATGAGTATTTATCCTCTTCTTGGACTAGCTGGTCCTCAGTTAAATACACTGTAAAGCAATCTTTCCGTGAATTACTGCAGCAGATACGCTTTTTTGTTATATGGACATGTTAAAGTTTGAATTCTTTTTGGAAATGGATCCTTTATTGGATACATAGTTTGACCATATGGTAATAGATCTGAACATGATTTTAAAAAAAGTGAAAAAAAATCCAGTAATGTACAGAAAACAAGGGAAAGGTTTTTTTTTCCATTTTTAAAATGGTGATTCAGCAAAACAAAGCGAAAAATTGAAATGGGATTATATCAAGAACTCATGTTAATGACAAGCAAGGACTGTAATAATATATCTTCTTGGAAGAAATGCAAAAAAAAAAAAAAAAAATACAAAATGATTTATTTTATTGCCGCATAACATCTACATATTTAAACATACTCTTATTCGACATAACTGTGAAGGGTTAGTTTTTCATAGAAAATTTAACATTTGAGTTTAAAATGTATAATTTTGTAACTTGAAATGTTATTTGGATATTTATAGAAATGTTAGTGTTAAGTGAATATCAATTTTCATGTATTTCAGCTTATTCTTGTAAATTTATTCTCATGAATCCTCTTATGCTACTCTTTATAATTTTCTTTTGTTAAAGTTTGAAATTTGTTTGGAATTATTTTTTATACTTTACTGATGGTAAAAATTGTTTGAACAACCGGACAAATTGTCCAAGTTCTTTTCGCTACATATTGTTGTTTGAAAAAGAAGCATACTTAGTTGTAGAGTTTATATAATTTTTGCAGTGGATTTAAAAGGTTTTTAAAATTTCACTGGCTATTTTTTGTGTGTCGGGGCGCCAAAAGTGATGCGCTATTTCTAATAGGTGGTTTTAAGACTTGACTATGTTCTAAACCTAAGCATTTAATTTTCAAATTCTTGTTATGCGGTTTTCTTGGACAGAACTACTTGATTTGATCTTTTAACAATTATTCGGAAATATGGTGTGTCTTAAAAACTCAACATTTTGTTTCGAACTATGGATTTTAAATTAACTGCTATGGTCTTGACTTGGAAAATTGTATCAAAATTTGATAACAAATCCGCAATATCATTAAACCTTGTTGCGTTAAGTACGATGTTTTAGCCTAAAGAAAAAAAGTACAGACCACGTAATCTTTTGACTACCGCATGCATTTGCAAATAGTGGCTATAACTTCCAAATGTAAAAACCATGCTAGCCAATTTAATTTGAATATGATTTTCACATGTATTTTACTGCTCACAATCTTCCTTGCAGTATTTATTTTTCGTAAATACAAATCTATTGGATGTCATTTGAAATCATTAGTTTTATAGACTTGGTAATTCATGCTTTATAAGACATTTCTTGTCACTGAAAATGTTTGCAATGTTTCAGGTGCAAATTGAGTCTGTTTGAGCTTGAAATAATTTGTAAATGTTTTTTTTTTTAATTTATATATGATATACTAGTATAAGGATTTAGGAAGTTTCGAGTATGTCCTGAGCATAGCATTTTGAGATTTCATTCTACTTAATGCTTGATGTTTAATCTCTTTACTAAAAATATGGATTAGTCGCATGTCTACAGTTTTCTCTATCTATGCTAGCTTATTTATAAGACCTTTAATTTGAGAGATACGTTTTGAATACAATTACGATAATTTGAAAGAATGATCTTGTAAACTAATTTGTATCATGGGCATGTGGGGAAAAAAAGTGTGGAAAATAGTTTAGTCCTTGTGCTATGGCTGTCTCTGACAAGCTCTTTATTTTTTCTGCATTTTGTTTATGTAATTTTTTATGTTTGTGTTTGCTGTAATTGTGGGTTGAAGGGGCCAGGCCACTGCAGACAAGTCTTCCTGCTGGCAATCGAGTCCCTGGCGCGTGGGGTGAAATCCCGCAAACTCGCAAAAGACGCTGAAAGCAACCCCCTCCCCCCTCACCCCTTACCCTTTTGTCCCTCACGGTAGTATGTAAACTACATCTTTAAGTATAATCCACCCGTCTTTCAGCCTCTTTCTGGCAAAGTCGATCTGCAGCGGTGTCCCTTGTTCGTTTTCGTTGTTTCCGTTCTTTTCTGTGCACTGTGATCAGTTAACTTTGTTTCCTGTTACATTCGTGTCTTTAAACTGTAATAGTTCATGGGGAATATAAAATTCAAGAAACCGAATATAGATTTTCTATGTCTAAAAACTTTCTTTACAACATATTGGTTGGGACCTACCAAATTTACCAAAAATTTTAAGAAAACATTTTCATGTACGCATCGAATGAAAGACTATGTAAAAATCTTTTTGCCTTCATTGTGGTTTGCTTCTATTTTGCGGATGTACTTGACGGATTTAAATATTATTAGTTTTATATGTGAATATTTATGTGTCAAAATTATTTACTGTTCACTTACTTTATTTCAAGTAATTTTCAAGTTTTTGTGATATCTATTATACCTTTGTATTTGCGTGAAGCTCATGTGAAATATTGTTAAAAAAAAGTTCCCTTGTCAATGATCATCACAGATAATAGAGCAGTTTTTCCTCATTGTGTTGAGGTCAATAATATAAACTATCTTTTAAGTACACGTCAGAATACGAATGATTATACTGTCTACAACATTTATCTTCTTTGCGCCATTTAAAACTAAAGAAGAAAGCAAAACTGCTGTATAGTTTAATGGAATGTGGTTCTTATCACTATATCAGTAGTTTATATGGTTAGGAATTGGTTTTTGTCAGATTATGGTTCAGAAATTATTTTTAGTGAGCACGTATTTGTTTACATTATATTCTTCATAATCTTAGTCTTGCACTACTATTATGGTTAGGAGTGAAGTAAAATTGTATGGAATGATTAAATTTAATAAATAAATTGAAAAGCTTTTGTATTCACGCTTTTTAATGCTTTCTCTGAATTTCTAAGCGTTTTGACCAATTTAATTTTTTTAATTCTTTAATGATGTGAAAGCATTTTGACAATGTCTTTAGACTATATCTGGCAATGCAAAAAAAAAAAAATTTGTTAGTCTTTTACCGACGTGCCTTAAAGAAATTTTTGTAATACTGAGACCTACTAATAAAGTATGCATCTGCACTTGTCTTGGTTTTATTTGGTGGTTTTGTTCACGATGAGTCTTATGCAGGTGTAAGGTTTAACTAAATTTAAAGGAAAATTAGTTTGAAAGCACTTGTTATATATGTTATGAATATTAAAAAGAAATTAACCTTATTGTATAAAATGAAAATGGCTAAACAAATTGTGTCAAAGATGACAATCTTAAATAATTTTGGAATAGTTTTAATCTGCACACTTTGTAAGATAGCTGAACTGTGCAACACAGGCTTACCTTACACAGTAACATGCATAACTTGCACACATTAGTTCGTTCATGTTAAGAGAACTGTGTTTGGTAGTATTTCACGTCACATACCCAAATTTTTCCTTCATACTAATGCAGCTTTAAACTACATAATTTATTACTTAGACCAATTTTGATCCGCAATTAACTTCCATCTTCACCTATTGATTTTAGTAATTGCAAATCATTCATAAATATTGTGAAATAGATCTTAATGAAATGTGAAAGCTGCAAGCGCAATCTAGCGTCAAATTGTTGAATATCTTCAAATGTTGTATTCCTTAAAAAAAAAAAAGCAAAAACAAAAAACAAAAAGAAACGACCAAAAAAAAAAAAACACAACAAAAAAGATAAAAAATTCCAATAAAACATCAGATTCAGCGTTTTCTACAATCTCATTCCACTATAATTATAGCTATTATGAGCCTAAATTTCATGCAAGAACATTTCACTGAGCATCATTAAGAGCAGATTTTAACTGGTTAGTTTAGTTGGCCATCTGAAAAGAATAAAGGAAGTAAGTTTTTTGAGATGAAAAGTTTTTTTTCTAAAACGTCAATCCCAGTTGACTGATAGTTTGCAGTATGTGTGTGTGTGTGTGTGTGTGTGTGTGCTTGTGGTATCTTCACAGCAAAAATTAAAACTCGGCGAAAGATCAAGATACGTTGCACACAAAGCGAATTTCAAATGCTCTAATATCGGCTCAAATTAAGGAGCTTCATACCAAAGCGGAACTGGTCGAAGATGATGATGGAGTGAACACACATTGGGAAATGTCCCTTGCATTTTAATAAATATTAAGGCATCTATCCGTATGTTTGCTATGTTTCACAATGGAATGGAAGATTAAAAAATAAATAACATAAAAACAATAGTAAAGAATTAAAAGGCAAAATTAAGACTAATTCTGCTTTCCTTTCTACGTGTATAATGTATACAAGTTTTTCACCAAGTTATGTGGAATCGTATCATATGACAATTTGATTGAAAATACAAAGCCTTTAAAGAGTTGTAACAATTAGATTCAAATTTTATACATGACTAAAATTTCCAAAAGAATTTAAAACAACTTGGACTTTAAGTCGTCCAGGTGATTTACACAATTTCATCTTAAAGAAATAATTACATTTTGAATTGAAGGTATAAAAAATAGTTATAACTCGTAGCATTTCTTGAAAAAACCTTTACAAAAGGTCTGAGGTTGTCACATTATCTAGGAGGGCTGCACTCTGTAATTATCTCTCACATATGATTGAGGGAAGAATACAAACCAGATGAGGCAAATGGACTTGTTATTTGGCAGTGACTGGATATTTAACATTTCATTCCCTTGATAGAGCATTAAAAATCTTTTCTAAATTCTTATGGACATTTCTCGTTTTATTTTTAGTTCTTCAGAAAATTCATGTTTCTGCTAAATAAAAGTAAATTAGGATTTAAAAAAAAAACCAACAGAATGTAATAAATGAAACAATAATTATTTAAAAGAAAGAAATTAGAATAGCAAATAAAACAAATACAGACCCATGAATAATGTTAATCAGAACTTTGACAAAGTAACATACAAGAGTATTATTTCTTAATGTTCATGAGTCTCAAATGTTAAAAAAGGAAAAACAAATCTCTCACGTGCAAGCTAGTTCACATCATTTCAGTGGCGCACCTTATTTCTCGGTAATATTAGCAGACAGGAGTAAAATGTCTTTTTCTCTTGGTCTCAGTAACTTGTAATATAATCTCCTGAAAACCACTGGTAACAAAAAATAAGGTTTACATAATTAAATAGTTTGTATTCTTAGTTCTAATAGTTTTCAAGTCACAGTTTAGAATTACATTAAAGGAATCAGGAAGACGGCAGCACACACCATGCCACTGCCCTAACATATTGGGTGCTGCGTCAGAAACAGCAAAGAAACAAACCACTGCCTTCGGCGATACAAAAAAATTGTAATCAGGATAAAATAAACAAAAGAAAGAAGACAATAATTATTGTATGTATAATGTGAAGCACCCAGATACTTTTCACGTAAAAGTTTCTCAGATACGAAATGAAATAGAGCGGCGAAAAAAAATTTAAATCTATTCATGCTCTTTTTCTTCTTATGGTTTTAATTGTACATGGAAACCTACACGCTTTATACTTACCAGCGGATCTGACAAACTGTATTTTTCACTCACACGAATCTCAAAGATCAGTCACAGAATTAACCTCTCATAATGATCTGATGGCTATGGATGCATAGCTGTTTACATACAGACAGCATAAAAATGACATTCTGTGATGTATGACATCATACATTTTTCTTTAAAAGAACGAAAAGTAATGATAGAAATAAAACAACACAAGCTTTACCCATTGCGTATGAGAGAGATAATGGAGATAGTACAAGGGATTTAATCCTTGATTTGGCCTGCTCTCGAAGTGGAATTCTTTCATGCCTATGTGGGAGTCTTTAACTGAGGTAAATGCATTGCTAAATAATCTTAGTTTGACCCCATGGTTACAACAAAAGTGACAAAATTTGTATTGTTGAGGTCTTGATAACATAAAAAAACTAAGAGATTTCCATACATAGGGATTAATAAGGGCATCACCGTTGAAAATAAGACAACATATCTTCTTTACATGTATCTTTACTAAGAAATTTCCGCTCTCACAGTAGCAGTTTCTAATGAATGTTCGTTTTAAATGTTTTATTTTTATCATCCATCAAAGTTCAAAACGATTTGGCAAACACCAGAGTCCATCAGTCTATTGAAGGATCAAATTCAGTGAGATATAGAAACCGACTGTTGGGCACTCTGTGTAAGGAGGTTTGTTTCATTCCCTGTAATAGATATTTTTTTTTCTTTTCTTTCTTTCTTTTCTTTTTTTTTTTTTTTGGGGGGGGGGGGGTGGGGATGGTGATGGATATAGTACATACTACTCATTCAATCAATGAGATAGAAAAGTCAAAAAATCTAACAAACCACAACAGCGGCAGCAACGACAAACAAACTAAATGCATGACATATAAACACCCCCGTACTTTTCACATTCAAGTTTCTCAGACATGAATTAAAATAAAGCCGAGGAAAAAAAATTACACGTATCCATGCTCCTTTTTTTCCTTGAGCTAATCTAATACTATTAATTAATATGAAACATACAGGTATCCCCAGAGTTCATCTTACATGAATTCTACTTATGAGTGTTTTTGCGGTTGTAATTTTGTAATGCATAAAAACATTAGAAATTGAGGCACATGCATAACATTAAAACAAAAACTGGTATTCTGTTTGAAAACTTTTTAACAGCATCTAATTTTTTTGAAAATCTGCAGAAGTACTGATGAAAAATTGGATGAAAAAGTGGACACAGCACTTAGAGCAGGAGTCTACATCCTTTCCTGTTTTACATGAGCAAATTACACCAATTGCGAACTGTCTTCAGTGTAAAAAATCCCACTTTATTTAATGAAAACGGGGTGTCCGATGACGTCACAGCCTAGAAATGACAAATTATAAAATTTACCGTGATTATAATGGTAAAGGACTCTTAGTCCTTGTACATGGTGTAAGGGAGAAAAGGCAAAAACTTACAAAACATGTTTCGACCATTTGTTTACTATTCTAGCCTCCCTTGGACAAAAAAAAATCAAGGTTATAACTTCTTTTACCTAATTTTATTAAAAATGTTACTAAATTTTAGTGGATCGATAAATGCACCGGATTGAGCAATTATAACGAATATATATTTTTTCCATCTAGATCAATAGGTATAAACTAGCTGTGCAATAAGCTGTAACAGCAAGCGCTTACCTTACACTGCTTAATTGAAAAAAAATATTAACTAAAGACCATTGCGTCAAGTTTGGACCATAGCAGCTGATCACCCACCCTACATGTTCTGTTCTATAAAATCTCGGAAATAAAAATTTACTGCCATGACGGAACCGGAAAGTTATATCATGGTTACATTCGAATTTCAAATCTGATGGTTTTATTAAAAGCTCAAAAATGCGAAGATTGCATGTTTCGTCGAAAATAACCTTTCCTATATAAATAGTGTTTCTGATCTCTGTATTAATATTTGCCAAAAAAACAAAAAACAAAAACAAAACAAAACCGGAAAGTTCTGGCAAAAGTAAGCGATTAATTACTGATCTCGGACATGTTTATTGAGAAACAGACAATTTTATATATTGCTAGTTATAAACGACATCGCTATAAAGCCAAATGGCAAATTTTACGTGTGCGTTAACACAAAAGTATGCGGGCTTTGCAACCTTACTTGGTCGACCCGTGATTAATGATGCGAAGAGAGGTGTTAGTTTTTTTTATGCATGAGTATTCAGACGATGAAAATGAAGTTAAAGATATATTTTAAGTTAGAAGTGAGGTCGAAGAGGACAATTCGATAAGTAAAGAAGGGTGTGTAATCAGGA
>JAWDGP010001678.1:1990000-1997500 GCA_033675545.1 Elysia crispata | reverse complement strand
TATTATTTATTATCAAAATATTAATATTCTAAGGTACAAATTAATTAGAATGCCCAGTCTTGCGACCGCAGATTTCATTAAAGATATAGCTCTAAAAGGTTGGAACAGTAAAAGTTTAACGTCTTAAAGTTAGAGTGAAAACAACGGAAAACATGCATGCTTTTTACTATATCGCTCCATCTTTATATAAATCTGCTCACTCAGTGGGAATAGTGAATTTTTTTGTTGTTAGTCTTGATGTGATTACAGGATAGTGTCTAGTAGTCAAAAGAGTTTGATTTGAGGAAATATCAACATCGTGTCTTACACGAAAATACGCCGAAGGTGATTATAATTATTTTCGAAGAATATCCCTTATTCGAAAGTAGAGGGCGAGATTTGTGAATCTGTGAGGATAGTGAAAATATAAAAAGAATAAATCTTCTGTTTTAATGTTAACCTTTCACGGTTACAGTCCAGGAAGATTTGCGATACCTGCACCGTGGTTTAACTTATACTGTACCACATTTTTTACCCTTTGACCTTTCTTGGGATATATGTGACAAAGCAGAAGAGGTCACCAAGAAGACAAATAATATTGGATCCGTATACTGGAACAAAGTCATTCTTCTGGAACATTACCGCAACATCCTGGATAGATCCTGGACTCCTGCGACACTAGACTAAACATATATCTACTATGTTCTACATAATTATATTTGTAAATGTACTTCTCATTTTCTCTATTCTCTATCTGGCTTCATGCTTGCCGTTTCTCTCGATCCCCTTTAAGCTTTCCCCCCTCTCTCTCTGTCTCTCTGTCTCTCTCTCTCTCTCTCTCTCTCTCTCTCTCTCTCTCTCTCTCTCTCTCTCTCTCTCTCTCTCTCTCTCTCTCTCTCTCTCTCTCTCTCTCTCTCTCTCTCTCTCCCCCCCCAAAAAAAAAAAAAAAAAAAAAAAAATTTCTTCTCTTTCATCCTTTGGTTCCCTCGAATAATAAGATTAGTAATGATAATAATAATAATAATAACAACAACAACAACAACAACAACAATGGGCTTCAGGGGAGAATAATATATGGTCTACAGTGGAATACTTTTTTCTGAATGCCGCCTGTTCCTCTGGTATTATTTCGAGAGAAGTGGCGAGTTTTGTCAGTCTTTGATTTAAAATATGTGTATAGATCTTAGAGACTAATGATGTTAGAGAGATTGGCCTGTAATTATTGCAATCGTCTACATCTCCCTTCTTATGAATGGGTACAATAATGCTTTTACTCCAGTCGGAAGGGAATATTCCATTGTCAAATATGTATTGGAAAACATGTTTTAAGAATGGGACGATTATGTCTATGCCACTTTTAAGCATCTCGTTTTGAATTGAGTCATAACCAGCTGATTTGTTTGTTTTAACCGAAATAATGGCTTGTCTTATTTCTTGTTCAGAAATATCCCTGTTCACATGTGCCGTATCTGGTCCTACATTTATATTCAAAGGGGTTATGTTTTCTGAGCATATTGGTGCGGGTGTTGTGTTTTGCTGGAAGAGACGTTTGAAGAAAGTATGCCACTCATATACTGGTATATTATTGCTTGAAGTTGGTGTTTGCAGGACAGAATTTATTTCACGCCAGAATACAGAGGAGCTCTTGATATTGGAGCATAGTGATAAGATTTTTGAATTTGAATAAAGCAGTCTCTTACTTTTTAGTAATATTTTATACTCGCGTCGAAGAGACACATAGGTTTTTTTATTTGCTTTATTTGGGTTATTGCTGTACTTATGTAAAGCGATCTTGTAATACAGGTCAGAGTGGGCCAATGTTTTGAGAGAAGCTATCAGAGCTGATTCTCTTCTTTTCTAGACAAGTTCTAGAAGTCTTGATAGACGACACGAAGTGAGTTTTAACGTTGTAGTGGTATAGCCCTTAAGTTTGCTAACTATCACGGACCAAATTACTTCCGCTCTTCACATCCGCCCATCATATGCCGGTAAGTTTGTGTTTGGACGTTCATCAATCAACTATGCACATATTTTTTTTTTAATATGTGAGTGATGTTTTTAAATTTTTGGTATGTGAGAGAGAGAAAGTGGCCATGATGTTAGAAATGAGTCTCTTATAATTCTTATGACTTACTTAATTCGTAAACATCTATCTGAATATAAATTCTCTGCTGCTTCTTCAAAAAGTCTGGAACTATACCTGGAAATAAATCCTTATCTTTGCAGCGAACACTTGTAAAAGAGCCAGCTAACGTCCACCTTCCTGGGAGTTAAAGTATCAAAACTATTTAACACACGTTACAACTGCTGTAACATAAATTTAGATGTATTTCTCAGTAGCTCGAAATCGCTGAAAGTCCTGGGTTTTTTTTGGTTTTTTTTTTTTTTGTCTTTCTTTCCTTTTTTTATTACTATACATGTAGCTATCTTGATGTTACGGATTATAATTACTAATAGTTACACTAATATGCCAAGAAACATACTCTTAGCTAAAATTAAGATTTGACATTATCAACAGCAGCAACAATAATAACTATAATAACAAACAACAACAACAACAACAACAACAACAACAACAACAACAACAACATAATAATAATAATAATAATAATAATAATAATAATAATAATAATAATAATAATAATAATAATAATAATAATAATAATAATAATAATAATAATAATAACAACAACAACAATAGCAATAACAATAACAATAACAATAATAATAATAACAATAATAATAATAATAATAATAATAATAATAATAATAATAATAATAATAATAATAATAATAATAATAATAATAATAATAATAATAATAATAATAATAATAATAATAATAATAATAATAATAATAATAATAATAATAATATCACATTTAAACAATATCATCTTCGACTCAAAACAGTAACAAGATAGATGGAATACAATGCATTACTGATCTAAAGTAGGCCTATGTATTTTGAATATTGTGTCTGTGAAAGAGAAACTATAAAACCCAGAATAAATTTCGGTATCACATCGGAGATAAGATATCACAAGTAATCTGCAGGTTATAACAAGATATGAAATCATCAAACTTTCAACTGGACGTTACATATTATATTTATGCTTGAAGCTTTCATTCAAGTTCAAGAAAAGTTTGCATCCAACCCAATTTGTTCGATGTTTGATATAGTCCATGACCAGCTGTTTAGCATATATTTGTAAAAAAAAACAACAAACAATCAAATATTTTTACATGGAATATAGAATAAAAAAAGTGATCAGGCATGATTACACATATTCTTTTTTTAATTTTTGTTTCATCGTGGAGAAAAACAAATTACTATTCCAGAATTAAGAGGCATGGAATTGGATCAGGCAGCATATACCTTTGGATGGAATCAAAATCTAAATAAAAACATATTTTGTAAGAAGGCTCGATGAATAACACGATACAATTTTGCTATTTTTTTTTACCATTTTAAATGTTTGTACAAATCTTGAATCTCTAAATAAATAGGAGCATTTCAGAGATCTTTAAGCCGTTGGCCTTAGATAGAACTGACGGGAAATAAACCGATTGTAAGTTTATCCTCGAGGTTCAAAATAGTGACGTCGGACTAGTTCAGGCCAAGTTGGATTGGTTTTGTTTAGTTCTTGTTTGATATAGCGCGCATACAACACGATGTTTTGAGTTTTCTTGCATTTCCAACATAAGCCACTGTCAGGCAGGATGGAGCTGAGAAGATGAGGCTCTAAACTCACCAACCAACGGTGTGGGGCTCGAACCCGCAAACAAAGTTCCTATGTTTCGTCGAGACTATCAGAGTAGACAAGTATCTACTTTTAGTAATTTTGAATAAAGCAAATATAAATAAAATTCTTGTTATCAATGGTGATGATTAGCGTCCTGTATCACACTGGAGGCGCCGCTAGCCATGGAACATTAGGCAAGGTAAGATCCCAAACTCAACCCCACAAAGAACATGCTTGTATATTTTTTTTGTATGATATACGCCTCCCACAGGGCCGTGAAGTCAGGCTTTTTTCATACCAAATTTCAGCCCCGGTCGTGCCAGGCTGAACTAAAAGATGGCGCCCTAACCTCACTGCTTATAATGTGGCATTCGAACCCGTGAAGAGCCAAAGCGGTCACTCTAGCCCCACAGCCATCTGCCCACTTACAAACTTTAATTATCATATGTAAATACATACCAAACAAAAATGATATTGGACTTAACAGATTATGGCAAGTTTAATCATTGGTCGTTTTAATGATAACAGTAGTTAAACATTCATATTCAAACAATTTGAGTTCTTAGCTCAAAAACACGTTTAAAAAATTTATATCTATTGATATGGGTTACAAAAATTGTCTATTTTCATCAGAACAAACCTTTGAGGAAAATTGCATCAATAAAAGACAGCAGCTGAATTCAAGAAAACATTTTATATGGACCCAGAAGAATGTAACATACTCGGAGGGTTAGTGTTAGTCCTGCGTCTGTGGTGATTTTACTCCATAAAAAACCTTTTTGTAACCAATTTTTAATACTTTTTTTCAGCTATGACTTTCTTAACAGAACATTTAAGCATAATAAAACAATCGTGACAAATTAAAAAGCAAAAAATTACTAAAAAAAAAACAAACCAGTTTTATGAAATGATATAGAAAAGCAAAGCATTTAGAAAGGGAATTCAATTATTTGTTTGTTGGTTGAGTCATCCGATAAATACCACGGAGAATACAGGCGTTTTGTACATGTCAACAAAAACCCCAACCAAGCGGAGCGGAAATAATAAGAGGCTCCAAACCCATCTGCTGACGGTGTGGGGCTCGAACCCGCGAGCTAACACCTAACGAATGTCTCTGACGACAACAATAACATATAATCTCAAAACCAGGTTACTAAAAATACAATACCATGACATTGACACGGAGGCTATATTTACAATCTTACACATGTTTCTGAAAAATTCTAGGTTGACAAAGATGTGACACTGGATTTTTCCTACACAACCTCTATGTAAAAACATTCATTGAGCTTAATTAATTGTGGCTTTCTAGATTAGAGAATCAATCATTGGAGGCAAAAACATGGGACCGAATCGAATTTAAAAAAAAATTAAGTCTCTTTTGGCCATCATAGAGGAGATTATGATGTATCTTCAACCCCCCCCCCCAAAAAAAAAAAAAAAAAAAAAAAAAAAGAAGAAAATCTTCCTTTCCCCCCCCCCCTCCCCCTGTTAACGATCCCAGCTACCAGTAACTATCGCTATCTCAGAGCGTGAAACCTTCGTAGATTGGTTTTTATCACAAAAAAGTGACTGTTACTGGACAAGAATTGGCCTTAGAACTAGAATCTCAATGTCGCCGATAAAATGCAGTCCGCAAATGAGAGACATAACGGATAAGCATCAGTCCATGTTGATTAGTTTTCGTATGGTATAGATTCCTGTTTTTGCCAATATTTACATTCTTAGTCAATATTTGTCTTCTAACAACTATCGATAACCGATCGACATGACCGCTCATAAAAATGTTCGCAATCAGGAAAAGATAAATGTAAGTGCAAAAGAGTAACTTGCACACATATGATACAAATTGGGATATCCAAAAAAAAATAAAAATGCACACATACACACAAGAAAGAAGGATGAAATGTTATTTGCGTCGAAAACCATGGCGCAATATTTCAACCGGTGCTCAAATTGTTTGGGGCGTTCATTCGGTGCAACAGAATAATGGATAAAACAAATAGAATCCTATGTGATGGCAGTTTGAGAACCCATTGGTCGAGACAGATGGAAACAAAGTAGCTTTTTATTTGTTTGTTCTTTGATTTAGCCCCACCACAACACAGTGATCTATGACCTTTTATTTCAACTTAAGCCCGCGTGAAGGGGGTCGAACTGAAGTTTTGAGGTCTAAAACTCATCTACCGACGGAATGGAGTTCTGTCCTGGGCCCCCCGTCGAGCAGTTCTGAGCTGAACAAATTAGCCGTCCATTAGTTGACAAAACTGAGCTCTCGCCATGCAGTACAAAGCTGTAGAGATTAGCCTTCCCCTAAATCATAAAACAGAGCCCCCGTCGGGCAGTAAAGCGTTTAACTGATAAGCATCCGTCGGCCGGTAAAATAGCTAACCACAGACTGGAGCGAAGGTTTGGCTTTTCGCGTTGTCATTGTACAATATTTTCTATCTGTAAACTTATCGTCCACATATCAATATAAGCGGATGTTCAATCTGTGAATTATGTGTACACTCATCACAAAACTACTGCTGTCACCGCTGATGAGAAGTGAGAATGAAACAAAGAAAAGAATCCTACATGTCAAAGTCATAAATTGATTCATCGAAGAGCATTCCTTTTACTTTTGTTCGATCCTGAAAATTATCTCTAAATTAGCAACAATGTAAATGTGTTCTTTAATTAGTTTTACATTCCTCGAGAGTCCCGAAGTATCTTACTAGGAGACGATTACTTTCCGTCAAACCACGAATGGGGCTCCTTAGGTGAGATATCCAAAATGAAAAGAATAGAATCATGGCTGAACATAAGCTTGATAGATTGTTAGGTGGCTTGATTGACGAAAAAGCTTTCTTTGTTTTACATATATTATTTTTTTGTTAATCAAAAAAATTTAAAGTTAATTTGGACGAGCTCGTGATTTTTTTCTCAAAATTGTCATTATAACCTTTCTGTTGTGAAAACCAAGCAAGAAGCATAGTATGATAGTAGAGAGACTAACCTCTTTACTGTCCAAACTAACTGGAACGCAATAATTAGATACTGCAGAACAAAAGGTTACGAGCTCAAAGTGTCTTCTATTCATCACACATAATTATATTACTTGTGAATTTTAATGCTTTTTTTCTATTTTACTCTTATGAAGATTTAATTTTTTTAAATACACGTCTATTTCTTTTCAATTTTTGTTTTGTTTCTAAGAATTTCAAGTCTTTCTTCTTTAAAAACTTCATATTTACATTATCGTCAGGCAGCTGGAGTAAAATATTGATGTGGTTTTCAATTCGGCACTCTTTATGCCACACATACTTGAGTCTTTCCTTACATCTTTTTCACTTTATTGTAAAACGTTTTAAAGGATGTTGCTAATCTTTTCAACTTGACTTGAACACATATATTTAATCTTGCTCCAAGTGTCTTTTTTTTACAGCAACATGTTCAAAAAGTGGAATTGAATCTCATCATCTACGACATACTTGATTCATCCTGGAATAATCCTACAAATAACTTATCATATTTATCTTATTACGCGTTTATCATCGCTACGATTATATGCTTCGTTTTGTCTTTTTCGGGAAGAAAAAACTGGTACCACTTTTGAAATTTCTCGTGTGAAATGTATGTGGTCATTTGAATTGAAACGGGACATACTGAAAAGATCGATTATAACGGATTTCGAAATTTTTAAAGCCTATATTTTCTTTTTTAACCTTCATAGTACATGTAATTTTTTTCCGTTAACTTCATCAATACAGGAGACACAACTTGATTTTAATTATTG
>JAWDGP010001678.1:1975000-1985000 GCA_033675545.1 Elysia crispata | reverse complement strand
AGAGCTGCCAACCTGGCTCCTGTGGGAAGTGTACACGACTTCAAAAGACTTATTTTTAAACGAAAAGGAGTAAATGCACTCCTTAAATAAAGGATTAAAAAAAAACATATTTGATGCTCCTTTCTATTTTAAATAATTTATCTACATGGTGTAAAGGCCCTTCTCACACTTCACTCGAGAAAATTAAAAATCTTATGAATTTTGCTAGATCCAGCTGTTGAAAACGTAACCAAATATTTCACATGGAGCAAATTGACAATTTGATGGAAATTTGGAATACTTTATTTCATAAATAATCTAAAGAGCGTAATCCACTCTATTGTTCAATCACTTCATTGAGAACAGGTCAATTTAAGTACAAAAATTTCGCTGTGACGTTGAGACTAGTTAAGCATGATGTAGCATGTAACTTAGATCTAGATCTAGAATCTAGATCTAAATTCTACATTAGATAAAATGATCAAAATCATAGATCTTGTGCAGATTGTAAAGTTTGCATCCGGATAAAACTTCTTAGGCCTATAATCAGATCTAGACTTTACTTTTCACAGACCTACAATTACTGAGTCTCGTGTCATTTCATCATTTACTCTAGTTCTATTTAGGATTTCTCAATTGATCTTGATAACTAACAAGATATAGATGAAAAAAGCACTGTCCTTTAGTAGAAATTACTTTTAGAAGATAAAATAAGAATAATCCTTCGTTGGAAATAATGGTGAAGTCTGGATATGAAGATAGAGAGAAGTTAGCGCCGATGAATAAACAAGAAGGTAACAACCCGGACAGAATCAATATTCGGGATGGTTACAACTAAAATATTAATATCAATTTCGATACCGCATTTGATAATATGTAATAAAAAACAATATCGATATAATATAACTATATCGTCCTTATTTATTCTTTTGTGCAGGCTGTCTGTCGATCTTGTAGGTCTAAAAAAAAAAATGTTTTTAATTGTGCAGGTGAAAACTTAGTTTGAAAAAAAATCGGAATATTTCCTAAATAGGCATATTTCAGAAAATCGGAAACGAACCAAATCTGCATAAAAAATCGGAATGATTCCGATTAAATTAGTATGAATGGCAGGTCTGGTTATGTTCTTCATAAAAAACCACTGCAATCCCTCCATAATTTATGGTGAAAGCCAGATCAAAGACAAATTTAAGTATAACTTTACAGAATAAATTACAATGCTGAATTAAAAGGTCTTCAGGATAGCAAGAGGCAACTTAAATGAAAGCCCTACATTAAGATTTTTTTTTGCAGCACAAGAGAAGAGGCCTTCATAAAGTATACTGTTTCAAAATTTTACCGTCAAAAAATGTGTTTGGAAAGGGTGGGAGGGGTGGGAAGCATATATGTATTAAAAGCCCAAACTCATAAATTATTGAGTCATTTCAATATGAAAATCTGATGCAATGGAAAATATAAAAAATGCCAGCGTCACTTACTGGTTGTTTGAGTATATGAAAATTGAAGAAACAGATTTGCAGAAAGTGGAGATATTAAAATAGTTTTTACAAAACAGATAATAAAAATCAAGGATACAATATCTGGTAAAATTATTAAGCAAAATAAAAAAAAAACAACTTAAAAAGGCCGCTTCGTGAGTAGCAGTATACTTTTAAATAAACACAGGCTTTCGTGAATTTATTGTCGCAGTTATAAATGGTTGATCAAAGATTTGTAGCATAACTGTGTCTTATCAATTGCAAAAAAAATTTCACTTTTTACTTATCAGCATTTAATTAGGCAAATACCTATCATGGAGAAACTTTCAAACTTGATACAATTCCCTCAAATAGCTTCATACGTTTTAACAAAATAAATAGATTATGATACAAAGCAACATTGAACTCCTGAAATATTTCCTGGCATACTTATTTGCCTTAGTTTAAGAATTACAAATAAATTAGAGAGAGGAAAAAGAAATGTCTATATCTCAAAAGGAAGCAGACAAGTAGACAGTGTGTTCTCAAATATATATATATATATATATATATATATATATCTTAAATTTGGAAACAACAGGATATGTGATGTGAAGCAATGAAGCTAAATGCAAAAGGGAGCCTGTATAATATTGCTCTCTATCCACACTAGTATAAAGTTGCAATTTTTTCAATTCAAGTGTGTTGAGATTTAATAAATATTTTACCAGAGCTTCCCAAATCTGAAAATTGTACAAAAATATAACTTTGTGAAAAAAAAAAAACAATTTTGTTCACACTTAAAAACAGTGAGACAAGGAAATATTTACCATTATCTGATTCATTATGACTGATTACATTAAGTAGAAGACCTCTAATGGATTTATGGACTGCTGTAGTCATGATTTCACTCATTAGGCCCTAAGTACTAAGTCAACGTTTGATATTCTGACAAAGTATAGCAGCCCAAAATCAGTTTGTCCATTTTTTTTTGCTCAGCATTTCAGCAATTTCAAATTCTTTTATTTATTTGACTCCTGAAATTGAGAAACAAACACTCCTTTTGCTTCATCTCATATTATACAATCATAAATTTAAAAAATTAAAAAGACATCTAACATTCATACTTTGGACTGAAATAAAAAATTTTAAGCACAACATACCATTGCTGTAAAAAGATGAACTATGTGAAGAAAAAGAAGAAGGAGGAGGAAGAGGAGGAAGAAAAAGACTTTAAGGATGCAATACAGGGAATATTTTCACATATTTGCCACCACTGTTGACTGCTCGACTTTATCATCCATGGCCTCATCGTCTCCATCATCTATCTTTTCATCATTGATTGGGGTGACAGCCTCGTCTTCAGGAAGCTCCTGCATAAATTTTCAATAAATTCATGAAAATTTAGAGGATATTAAGACATATGCCTAGTATGAGTATTATATTAAGAAACGAATTGCAAATAGGGGTTATTCCAATGGCTGGTTCCATTTGTCCATCTCACTTGAAAAGGTTTCCCATTTCAAATCAGGAGGAATTATATTCTCAGTGGTTTCAAAACTCAGAGATATATCTCTCTGGTTACCATATGAGAGTGTTCAGATTTTATTATAATACAAGTAGTATGAGTTTCTAAACAAAGTTTAAAAAGAGACAGGCACACCATTTCATAACTACGGGACTAAAAAAAGAAACAACACAAGTATAGATTAAACATACAAACGTTTCGCCTTTATTGTGGCTTCATCAGAGTGTGTAGGAAAAAATTGACTTCAACAAGTTATACAAAACATTGGGGGAGCTGGGCTCAGACGGGACAAATGATTGGTTGGGGGAGGGGCAGTGCGCAGAATGCTTCAAGGTTCAATGCAATGGCTAGGGATGGTGATGGCAGAGGGCCTTGATATGAGGGTAAGATAAGGCTGGAGCGCGTGTTTGGAATAAAATATTAGGGTTGGTTAGTGTCTGTAGAGAAATCAAAATTCAAAAATTGGGAAAAGGTTTTTTGGGTTTTACACCTGATTCAAATGGGAATGCGCGTGTAGAAGAATGATAGTTGATACGTAAGAGATGTAGAGGGTCTCTAATAAATAGGTGGTAATGTAGGTTAAAATTACTCACCGCCCCTTCCTGGCGTCATATGCTCTGATAACCAGCTCGAGCTGCTCGGCTGCTCTCCCACTCGACCAGACAAAAGCCTAGCAAACCAAGTGTTCCCCAGATCACATTAATAAGCAGTTGCCACTGGAGCACTAGGATATCACTGTAGTAAAATGCTATGGCAGCTGCAACAGACTGAGGATGCAAATATTTCTGCTTAAGTCTGCACATACACAATAACGTTAAAAAAAATCATTTTTATTGTTATTATTATTATTATTATTATTA
The DNA here is from genome assembly GCA_033675545.1 of Elysia crispata. NCBI lineage: Eukaryota > Metazoa > Mollusca > Gastropoda > Plakobranchidae > Elysia > Elysia crispata. Next base: position 1,981,176 of record JAWDGP010001678.1, on the reverse strand, counting down.
TTATGATGATGATGATGATGATGATGATGATGATGATGATGATGATAATGATGATGATGACATTTAATTATAGTCCTGCATTGTGTAGTCCACTAAGATGGGCACCAAACTATTTTAATTTTTGACTATCACATTCAGATTCAATATTAAATAAAACTGTTATTATAGAAATGAAACCATTATAACTATTGTAGAATTTTACAAAGAATTCTCAACAATCCATTAGCAGCCTAATATACATTTCCCAACACACAGATAAGCCAGTTTTTTAAAATGGTGCCTTTCTCTACCTTTCTGCATATAGCAGGATAAACTCTTAAGGGATTGAAAATATGCCTTACATGGATCAAGCCAGGACCATCTTGTCTAGAGGCTGACTGTGTGCCTTTTGACAACTATGCCATTTGTTCAATTTGAAAAAATTGAACTGAGATCAATCCTATTAAACTCAATTGACAAATAAATGTTTGCATTGAGCTGTTATTCTTATTACTACAAAAACAAAAACAAAACAAATAATGATCTGAAACTGGTTGACATCATTTCACTAGGACTTTCCACAATAAGTGGATGAGCAAGAAAAGATGCCATACCCACAGAGATGAAAATATAAAGGGTTGAGAATTTCTGTGAACATTTCACAATTTCTCTTTTTTTTTTCTATAATGCTCTAATATCTCATGGTCTTGATGTGAAACTAACAAATATCATCCTTTTACACTCATCCAACTGCCATTGAAGAGCCAAAAGTGCTGATATAAGAGGAAATATAAGAATAAATACATCACAAAGCTTACATCTTAGATGAGAAAGTAAGTAACAATGAAGAAGTAGGCAGTTTCTGCAGCCATTGGTGGCCAATGACAATTCAGCTTTGTTGCTTCTGTTTGAGTTTTATTTAGCTTATTCAAGTCTTGATGGTCTTCCTCTTTTTCTACATTATTTTTATGTGGTTTGCATGATGGGTTTTGTAGAGATAAAGCCTATGGCCACAGTAAAGATATTTTCCCTTTTTGACTGATTTAAGCAAGAATTTTTAGACAGCCCACACATACCCATTATTGTTATGTATAAGGTATGTTTCTTTCATCCCTTTTTTTTTAATTCTGTCAAGAGTGTTCAGGAAAAGCAAGCATTCTACTAGCAAGATTGAAGCTGTCAGAGATCATAAGTAGAACACAATAAAATATTTATTTTAATTTCTCATGTTGGCTTGTTTAAAAATTTCTGTTGTTTTTTTTTTCCTGTGCTAAACTGCTTTTCATGTTATTTTGTCCATCATAAGGCCCATAATTGCACTTGAACTTTGAAATATTGGCCATACTGCACAAAAAATAGATCATATGGGCAAATAACTGAAAGCGCCTGAGGCCTGATGGACCTGTGGTGTCAGTCCATGTGGTTAAGTTCAGGTCCACTTCTTTACAAGGTACGGGTATCTTACACCAGATCTCCACCTGTTTCAAGATAACACTTCTATAAGGAAAATATGGATGTGAGTTTAAAAATATCCAGCAACCTGGTAGAGCATGGCCAATGGTTGCTCTCTTGTCAAAGACTCTTCATACAGAAATAAAAGGTTTAAGAATTAGCAATGACAAAGATAAACTAATATTGTTACCTGGTAAATTTGGCAGGTGGAGGCATGGTCTTTGGTTGAATTCTTAGAAACTCAGCTATGCCTCACGTACAGAAGCAAGTGGTTAAGGATAACACAGTCATATTTATCAGAAATTAAATTATGCTTTGATGAATTTCAGTACTCACTTAAAGAGTCACCTGAAATGAAGCTCCATGATTCAAAAATATTTTACCTGCATGAACTTGAGAAGAGCAAATGCTGGTGAACTGTCCTCAGGAAACATGAAACCCAACAGTGAGTAAATCTGGAGGAGCAACATATTTTTCTCAGAAACAGTGGGAGAGAGAGGGAAGGAGAGAAAGAGAGAGAGAGAGAGAGCGAGCAGTCATATTGTGAGAGTTTACTTTGTGCTCTTCTATTCAGAGAGAGAGAAAGAGAGGTAGAAAGACTGTCAGACAGACAGATAGACAAAGAATGAAGGACACACCGCAAAGAAAGAGACTTTATTTAGGTTTGAGTTTTATGCGTCTAATATAATCCTCTTTTTTACACCTTTTGTCTTTACATCTACTAATTTTACACATCTTTACACAAAAACAGTGTTTGATTTTAAAGTTTGTACACATTCTAAAGAATTTTTTTAATCTATTGTAAAGATGGTAAAGAAGACAACATTACTTCTTATTATACATAAATGATAAAAGATCATACAGGAGACAAACAAGTACTCAACAATTCTTTTCAAAAAGCACTGAAAAACAGTTAGCAAAATGCTATATATTGAAACAGCTTTAATCTAGCATCAATAATTTGATTTCCAAGTCAATACATATATTATCAAATAAAGGGAGAAAATAGCTTTGAAATGTAAAATATCATAGACCTTGACACTTGAAATAATTTCTAACCTGAGTATTGAAGCTGCTGTCTCCAAACCCTAAAAGGAAACTGCACAAGATTGCAATATATTGACTGTGGAAGATATATAAAAACTTGTTGATATTTAAGATTAACTTTAAAAAGAGTTCATTAGATTATTGTTGGATCCAATAGTATTAACCACCATTTCCAACTCAATTTGCTGGAAACTATAATAAGCTTACAAAAAAGGCATTCTTTTAAGCTTCACACTTGAGCAATTATGAGCCACAGATGTAGAAACAAGTATAAAAAGAACCAAAAATAAACTATGAAGCTCCTTTCAACCTAAAAGAGAAACAACAAGCAAATGATAGAAAAAGTAATTGTTATACCCCCAATCCCCAACCCCCTCCCTCCCTCCCAAAACAAAACAGAAAAAAGCTGAGCCACAGCACCAATTGCACACAAAGCGCCTTACTTGGACTGTATGTAAGTTGGTCCATTGGTTTTCTCAATTGGTGCATGTTGAGGCATGTTGATAAAGATGAGGTAAAAAGCCACCATGTGCACAATGTAACCCAGCAGGACAACAGGATCCCGCCCATACTTGTTAGTTTTCTTTCCCAGGATGCCAAACAACATTCCACCTGAAAAGAACAAAAAAACTTTAACATAGCTTCTATGACAGGTTTCAAAATTTAGCGAAGTGATTTCAGCTGTCCTTTGCAGTTAGTATGAGGGCTTGAGTGACTGCTGCTTTTGTGCACACTTTTTTTTTAAAATCACCTGTTAGTATTTTCATTTCCTCTGATGCTTATGAAGACAAGTCAAAAAGCTGCATTTAATGTTTAGCTCATGAGTTTTTTTTAAATGGTTTGATCAGAATATATTTATGACATAATTAGTTAACAGTTGAAATGATTTTGTGTTAATAATTTCATCTAGAGGCCTTTTGGGTAGAAAAAAACTTACTTCAAATTTTTTCTGCACCTGCTAAAGTATTGTAATTTTTACTTTCACATAATAACTCTATTTTTACTTATGACATGACATAATGAATGAAAATATCAATTACAACATTACACAAAAAAAGTGTTAGGCCTACTTTTTTGTGTCATTCTAAACATTTCAAAATTATGTTTCTACATTATCATCCAAGCTCTTTAAGGATTCAATCAATCAATCAATCAGGTGTCTTGCTCTTTAGGGTTAGCGATCATGACCTTTTACGCATCTCTATCCCTCATAGCTTTCAGTGCTTCTGTGACTCTTCTTACTTTGAGCCACTTTGTTAGTCCATCCGACATCTTTTCACTCTGTTTTCACCTGCTGCATTTTCCCTTGATCATTCCAGTTGTCACTAGATGTTCTAGTCTCTCTCTTCTCATCACATGGCCAAAAAAGGTTGCTTGCTGTTCAGGTATTCTATTTCTTTAAACATTACCTCCTGCATAATTATACAAAGTATGCAGCATGCATTTCTTTTTTAAGACTAAACAGAAAAAAATATGAAGAAAATTTTAATTACAGCGTAATAAAAAAAAATACAAAATCCATCCAGTATACCTAGAATTTCTCCGACTCCAATAAAGATTCCTGATATACCCATAAGTCCTGTGCTGCTTTCTCCGAAATGCTCATTGTGAGATATGCAGGCTCCATAGACCCCACTGAAGAATGTCAGTTCCAAACCTTGATCATAATAGGAAGAAATATTGTAGATATCATAGCAAAACAAGATTATATAACATGCAATATTTGCATTTATTGACTTTAAAAATTTTGCACAAACTATAGAGTAAATAATTAAAAAAGATCTTTAGCACATGCAAAATTTAGACAACCTTTTCAGAGTTTGATCTACTTTGTTACTAGAGTTGATTACTCTACTTAATAAAGAAAAATGACACAAAGTTTTTACCTGTGTACGCAAAGCTGAAGCACAGCAATAACATTTCTTTTGTCTTAAACAGCTGGAATGCTCTTTCTGAGGGAAAAAAAAAAATAAACACATGCTACAAAAAAAAAACCAAAAACAAATATCCCACACATTCCCACTTCTCTTAGAAATCAAATAAGTACTACTATTTCCCTCATATTCACACTTAAAGACAGATACACATTGTTAAATAAAGATAAATATTTTATTAACAATCTTGTTTGTCTTATATTTGCTTCTGAACTGCACCCTTTACAGGTCATTCAGACCTCGAAGGCTGCAACTGGTGCATAATTATAGCAAGGATAGCACCCACTTATTTCAGCTTCAGAGACAACTAAGTGTGATATTATTGTAAGCTTTACAAGGACTATAAGGCTCACTTCAAGTATCAGGAAAGGGTCGGTTCCATCAGATTTGATCCTACCAACAGACAGCTAAAACAAGCATTCAAACACACAACCACCATTACTCTTCTCTCTGGTTCTCTATTCCAAATGACAATTGTTTTCATTTTTCCCAATTTCTGAAGATAGAACACAAGTATTGGTACAGTTCAAATTATCCATATAATTGCCTTAAATGCAAAATTGGAAAAGGTCACTTCATGTTTCACTATGTGCTAAATATTTTTAAAAGCAAGAGCCATAAGCATTTAACTTGAATACAGCAAGAAGCAATTTTTAAATAACTTACTTAAGGCATCAAGTGCGGAAGGTGATGTATTCGCAACGCTAGGAAAAAAAAGATGAGAAAGAAGAAATAATACATCCTGTCTCATATTTTGTTACGTTGAACACTTTGATTGCATTTGTCCTGCACACAGTTTAAATTAATCTTGATATTCAATTTCACAGCCAGGGGTGTCACTATTCAGAGGGACCACCTTTTCTGACTCAATGAAAAACTCATCATATCACTCTGAAGAAATTTCATCTCTTTATTTTCAACTTGACTAAGATTTTTTTTAAAAATGCGACAAAAATATTCCTTCAAAGCTGTTTTACAAAGTTAAATTTACTACATCATCCTGGGAAAGAGAAATTCACCCTAAAAATATGTATTTCAATTCAATATATATATAATATCTGCTAAGTTCATAGATGTTTACTCTGAATTCAAAGGTATAAGTCATGTCTCATGAAAACAGTACATTAAAAAAAACAACAATGAATCTGCTTCTTTCCCTTTTAAACTATCATAAAAATTAAATCTGGCAAATGAGGAATAGCATTTAACATTCCATATGTTTACATGCAATGATTTCTGTCCCTCATCCAGAGGCAGCTGTAAAAGATATTAACTGGCACTTTTTGTACTTTTTTAGGTAATTTTAAAAGATCATATTTCAAAAAGTTATAAATGGAAAACCATAAAATTTTATGTGTTAGTAGATTTCTCTCTAATCTGCAATTTAATTAAGTTTGACATACAAGTTTTGGTTGCTTTATTTTTTTAAATGAATTTTCAAGAGACACGCCAATTTCAAAAATAAAAAAAAATTCTTCGCATTGTAATAATACTGATACACATAATTTAGATGAAAAAATGAAAACTTGTTAAACATAACAGTCAGACAAAAATGAAAGAGGTTGGACAGTCCATTCATCAATTTTTATACATTCAAGGCCAGATCTATATCTCAATCTAGTCCGGATCTAAGTTTTTTCTATAGCCAAACAAAGGCTTATTTCAGATCTAAATACGCAAATAAGTAAATGTAAAATGTGAAAAAAGATGAGTTGTTTCCCTTCCCTATAAACTAGATTTGGTCTACTAAATATTGGTTTGGAA
>JAWDGP010001678.1:1955000-1972500 GCA_033675545.1 Elysia crispata | reverse complement strand
TGGGGAAAAAAAAATTCTTTAACTCTTCCCCAATCTTCTGATCACCAATTTTCTTAGCAAGGCTTGACTTTAATTATAAAACAAAAAAAAAAAACATATTTGGAAAAAAAATTCTCTATTTTACTGTTAAAAAGAAAATTAACAAACATATATGTCCGAAGACAAACATGACCCATATACTCAGTGCTTACTTGCAGCTCCAAACCCAATAAGTACAGAGCCAAGATAAAGAGCCCAAACCATAGGCTTGAGGAAGGATAGCACAAATATGCTGAAAAGAGAAGCATAAGCTATAAAAATTAAAAAGCTGTATTCCTCAAGAGATCAAATGAGAACCATAAAGTAGAAATGAAAATTTAATTTTCTTTGTAGAAAAACTTTTCGTCAATAAATTTTCAAAAATTATAACATACTGCTCAAGCAAGGAATTAAAATCGTGCACAGATTTTAGAATAAACATGACCTTCAATCAAGCTGAATCATGGAAAGTCCTGCTATTATTTGTTCCATCTCAATTGCGGCTTCACAGACCAACCTTAATCTTGCTCAATTCATGACTATAAAATTTGCCTGTGAGTTAGACGTCTAGTGCAGTTTAAATAGGCCAGAGATGACAAAATAATTGACACCATGTAATAATATGCATTGGCATTCTTTTCTCAGCAGTTATAGTCCGTGTATTAAACTGCACTTAATTAATTTACAGGCCCATGGCAACAAAATATGAGCAGCATTCTATTTAAAAACTGAATATTAACTGTGAAAGATAGCCTAACATATGAAACATATTTTACGTTCCAAGAAAATTTATTTTTACAAAAATATCAAAGAAATTAAAACTTACAAGTAAAGCAAAGATCCAATGAACATAGCTAGCCTTGGGCCTGTGACAGAAACAAATGATGGAGCCGCCCAGTTCGAGATTGCAAAGACTGCATATAGGATGCCCAGGCTGAAAAGGTAATAAAATATTTTTATTAAACTTGTTCTTCTTTCTTCATGCTCTTGATCATATTCATATGAGGATCTATTACAAACAAAACAAGACATAATCAATCATTGGAAGAATATGCATAATGATTCCACTATTGAGGCTGAAATCATAATTATCATTTATAATAAAGTGCAATGTAAAGGAAGCATTTAGGGGCAGAAGTCATATATGATAAAATAATTGAGCTTTAACTTCTATCAGATCATGATCACTAGTAAAAATAAACAGCAAGATGTGTTATTTTTTTTTTTGTGCCATTCTGATCAATGTTATTAATTACATGCTCTAACTTTGAAAAAAATTAATGTAAGATAATTTTCATAGATCCTCACTATTTAGACATAAAAATACACACTGAAACATAAATTTAAAGAGATATTGAATTATAGTATTTACGTAGTATATATATTAAGCTATTCAAAGGCTTAAATACTTTAATCTATCATTTGCTATCAATTATAAATAAAGAGAATTTCGTTGTTCACAAAGCACAAACCTTGTGTATCCATTTCCAGTAAAACCATCTCTCTTTTTGGCACTGTCTAACACAGCTTTCTGGTTGGAGAAAATAAAATAAAATAACCTGATGAGTTAATGATAACTTATGGGGTATTTGCCACGCCACATATCATGTTAGTGTTAGTGCTGATTACTTTCCAATTCCTGATTAAGATGGTCACATTGCCATCAGCAAGTATTGGCCTGCACATATTGTGCCATATGTCCATTGGTTCTTACCACGTTTGAAAGCTCTCTTTATCATAAAATTGATCTGACATAGACTGTAATGTCACAATGTTTCACTTCTGATGAATTGCTTAAAATTAAATACCATTTAGATGCACCTGTAGGCCTTTGGAGAGAGTAAACCTACAGTGGTCATATCTGGGCCATAGTATAAACCCTCCATTCCCACACACAGTTGTCAGGGCTAAGAACTATAGACATTTGCTATGGTTGTTTCCCTAGGTTTTTCTCCTTCAAAAAAATTAACTCCTTATTCCAGCTTTTTTTTTTTTTTGCTCCCCGTTGGTTTTAACTTAATTTTGTTCACTGATTCCAAATGAAAGTATTGCTTTGGAAGTGAACAGATTTGATGAAAACTTTTGCATGAAAATCTATTTTCAGATGATTGGAAACTCCTAACCTGGACTCCTTTATAATTATTCAGCACTTCAGATATCTGATTGCCCGACTGATAAGTGATGGGACCTTTAATTTCCCTGCTGCAGATCTCTAAATACTGCAATGGCTTACAGGAGCTCCATAGAAAAACTGTGGGTTAAATGAACTTTTAAGCCACAGGATTGATCCTGCAGTGCCAAAGTCTGGACACTTGAGAAGCCTTCGAGGCTAGGAGTAGAATCAATGGTCTTGCATCTGAATAAGAGAATCTTCATTAATTAATTTTCCTTGCCGCTAATGCAAATAGATGTAGTTTATGCTGGTCTTCATTCTTGATTTAAAAACATTCAGCCTACTTTACAACGTACTTAAAACATAATGAGTTGGCTACAAGTTCAAAAAGATTGACTGCATTATCGAAGGAGTTCATCAAAATAGTCTACCTAGAAAGCTTTGATTGCATAGGAAATATATTTTTATCAAAGGTCTACCTCTGCCATTGAACATGTTTGGAAAGCTGTGAAAATAAGCATAAAAGATATTCCCAATACTATTATGTTGCACAGTCGAACATCACAACACCCGTTCGCCATCTTGACCAATGCAAAGTCACATGATTTGGCTTAAAATTAGGTTTTCTTTCGCGCATGCGTGTTTTTGATTCCGCCAATAATAGAAGTTCCTTTCAAGCGTGCCTTGCTAGCTCGATGTGGAACGTCTCGTAAGAAGAATTTAGGCGAAAATAATTCCACTTATTTGTGTTTTTATTGTTTAATTGTCGAAAAAGTCTGCAAGGTTTCAAACATGAGTTATGGCGGTAGAGGCCCACCTGATATTGATGGTATGGTATCCCTTAAAGTTGATAATTTGACATACAGAACCACTCCTGAAGATTTGCGTCGTGCCTTTGAAAAATATGGCGACGTCGGCGATGTATACATTCCAAGGGACAGATTTACTCGAGAAAGCAGAGGATTTGCTTTCGTACGCTTCTTTGACAAAAGGGATGCTGAAGATGCTATGGATTCCGTGGATGGCACACTTCTTGACGGCCGAGAAGTAAGGTGTCAAATGGCTCGATATGGGCGTCCTTCAGAACCACACAGGCGGGATCGAGGACCCGCGCGTCGTGGTCATGGCGGATCAAGCAGAAGAAGGTATTAGATCTATTTAGTTCATAGCTTCGATCTAGATCTAGATCAATTTCATGTGCGAAATATTGCATGTTTAGCCCATTTTAAAACGTGATTCAACCTAGATCTAAGTCACTCCAGCTCTGGTAAAGCCTGTTCTTCAAAGTTGAATTTTTAAATTTAATGATACTAAATTTTTAATCAGTTTCTAAGACTTCTTCCAGCCACCATAATTTTTTTCGCCATGAACATACTCCATTTCTGGTATTGCTGATATCAGCCCTACTCACCCTACGCTTTGAAATTGCATGTATCTAGATCTAGATCTAAATGAATTTGATATGCTGAACACGAATGTGAAAGTTTTACGAAGTGACTATATAGAGTGTCACTCTACATAGACTGATAGAGCTCTGCACACTATTCAGAGTAACAGCTGAGCTCTTCTGTGACAGAAACAAAAGACTACGAGACAAAGACCAGTTTTGCGCCACTCAGCGCCAGCCTCAGCCTGCCACTGCCAGTAGCCTACTATCCATGCGAATGCACATCCAGCGAGAGTAGATTTAGATCGAGAGCTAACGTTGCCATCTTAAAAGCTATTTGAAAAGTAACAAGAGTAGATTCGAATAAATTTAGATTACCGTCTACAGCTGAAAGTGAAGTAAAATGGAGCGTTTTGCCGTTGGGTCGTTTTTTGCCACTCTAGACAGCTTTGAAGTACAGTTTAATCGTACCAAAAAAAACTACGTTCCTTGATTTTGCCTCGACTAGACCTTCTTTAGTATGTTTATAAGAAACTATATGTACATGTAAAATATTACAGTGGTTGATCGAGATCAATGTTGGTAGTGAAAACTTTCATGAAAGTTTAGAGCCAAATTAATGAAGCTTGGGTTTACAAAATTTGATGGTACCGGAACTGTAAAGACTTAAACAATGTTCTAGCACAATTTATGCAATGAATCCATTGAAATGTTAGATCATGTCTATGCAGGGCCTACGAAGACTTTGACTTCAGTACCAATCGATTGTCCTTTTTGTGATGTATCTTGTTTCTTTTATCATGTTTTAATCGGTATTAATGTGAAGAATAATGCTAATTTGTATACTACTATGGTTTGAATGACAAATGTTAAGTTCTTATTTTGTAATTTAGTTCAATATTGGAGACATTCTGAATTTTTTGTTAAAAATAAAATTTATGCCATTTAATGCCTCCTTGGCATGAAATTGAATATTTTTTCTTTTAAACCCTCAGTGTCTAGATGACATAAACACTTGATGGATTTTGTATTTTAAAATTTACTGAAATTATATAGCTTTTGAGCTCTTCTTTGTATGTCAAAATCATTTCTAATAAGGTTTATATTTTTGATAGTTTTATATTTTTACAGCAGTTATTCAAATTCCACCATTAACCATGTATTATATTATGAACATAATCTATAAACATAACTGTGAAACCATATTCACTTTTTAATATATTTTTTTTTTATTTCTGTCTGGTCATGCTTGCTTGCTTGCTTTAAAAGTGGTTGCGGAATATTTAAACCAAACTTTAACATATCATTTCTTACTTGATTTCACGTTTAAAGTAACAAAAGTCTTTACTTTTCAACAAAGCAGTTGCTAAACAAAATGATACACTTCACTTGAATGGTTAAAACAGCTAAAGTTGGTTCATGGTATCTTAAGATTTGATACTTGGAAACTGATTCATTGGCTTTTCTCATCAACATAGTGATATCAAGGGCAATAACCCATGTTTTGAGTATTAAAAATCTCAGACTGTGACATCCATTTTAGATCATCAACTAAGCATGACATTTTCTTCTATTCAACTCAACTCAAAATATGCATTCACAAGGGGTAAATACATGTAGTTTAGTTTAATGAAAAGAACGATAACTAAAAATAAAGGGCAATAACTCTGTCAATACTTTTGTGACGGGCTAGAAATTTATTTTGAGTAATGTTCACAAAAGGCCTAACTACTTTCCTTCTTTAAAGTATTTAAAATTATTTGTAAATAAGGAGTTACAGGCACTTAAATATTGACCTACTGAGCCTAATAATATGCTTGATAGTTTTTGAGTTTCCTTACTTAGCAATGCACCATAATGTAAATTAAATTTAAAAATTGATTTACTATCTGATTTTGAATTTGGAAACCTAACATAAGTAACAACCATAGTCAAACTCTTATAGAAGGAGTAAGTAAAACACACTTTAAAAAACATAACGGTTATGAAAGTTTCACTTTCTTCACCTATTTACGTACATGTACTGCATCGTGCATCCTAACCCAGCCAATTACAAATCTTCTTAGAGTGTTACTCTACATAGTGTCGCAGTCTATGTAGACTTACATGTATGCTATGTTTGGCTCTATGTAGAGTATGTAGAGTGTGACTCTAAAATAGTGTCCGGCTCTATGTAGAGTGTGACTCTGAATAGTGTCCGGCACTATGTAGAGTGTGACTCTAAATAGTGTCCGGCTCTATGTAGAGTGTGACTCTATATAAAGCCTTCCAAAGTTTTATTGGACCCAAATAAATACTTTTCAAGATATAAGCATTTTTGTGTTGCTCTAAAATCGCATTTAACTACAAGTTTTGATTTCGACGGGAAACATTGAATTGTGAAGACGGACCTGGGGTGGGCCCATATCAGCAATTTTACCCTATTACCAACTCATCACAATCAAATGAACAGTGGTCATTTTCATCCTGATTGTAGGGATAATCATTCAGATTTCGATAATCAAAAGGCCTGTCCTAACGTAGCTCTGTAGTCTGTAGCATCTGGTACTGGACATGCTTGGCGTGTTTTTTTTGTGACACTGTTGAAAAGGCCGTCTGTCAAGTCTGGGGGTAAGCTGGGTCTACAGAGCGACGCTGCTCAGGTACACATAATTTAGTGTGTTCGTTTGCACCCTGTGAGCTAGGCCGGATGCTATACAATTAGTGAATTACGCTGGGACTGGCTAGAAAAACGGTGGCAGGATTTATGATTGGCTAGAATGTTTTAGTATATTAAGATATGATTTAGGATTTATGATGCCATCATTGTTTTTTGTTGTTTTTTTTTTTTTTTTTTTTTTTTTGTGTGATTCATTGTTGAAAAAAGATTTAGGCTACACTTACTTGAGGCAAGTTCTATGCCTAAGCTGTATGGCCTGACAGACGAAGCCCTCATACTGTCATAGTATTATAGAATTACTGTGCCCATTTAGAGGGTCCTTTCCAAACCATTTTTGTAGCTCCATAAGATTCAAGGGATGATTTATCTTTACTCATAGGTTAGACCTAGAAGTTTTGAAATGGCCAACAAAAACATTCAATTTTGATGCGTGTCACTAATTTAGATCTAGAACTAATGTTAATCTAGTCTGAAAGCAAAACCAAAATAGCCAATATTAAGTGTTAAGTGTCCTCTTAATGTAAATGAGGTTTACTCAAGAATTCTGGTAGTAATAAGAAAAGAAAGTGAATGATCAATGTAGTGGTCCATACTGGTGATGATGAGTGATCAGTAAAGATGTAGATTGAGATAAATTACACAGAAACATAGTGATCAATTCTAACATCAGTGTAAGCTTTGAAATTGTTTTATTTGGTCTGACTCCTTTGAACTGATAGTTTTTAAATTCAGAATAAGAAAATAAGTCTATAAATTAGGCCCTATAAGGCTAATCCTAGATCTCACTCAGATAAGGCTAAATCTCAAGTGATGTGCAAAAAAAAAAAAAAAGAAAGAAATGTAGGCCTGTTATTTATTGAATTCATTTTTATCAAGACCATAATTTTCAAATAGGTTTTATAAGAAAATAAATGTTTTGCCACTGAATTTTATCATGATATAATATACGTTTATTTTTTCCTCACTTCATCACTTTTCACCCTGGCACTACAGCTAAAACATAAAAGGTATCACATATGATGCAAAACTCACCTGTTTTTTTTTTTTTTATATTATTATTATTATTTTTCCTCTTTCCATAACAGTGGTGCTTAGTCAAAATTGGAGGATCCTGTTTTTTTTTTTTAAAATGAATTTGTAGTGTTAATGTTGAATTTAGTTGATATGGTGGCAGCCTATGAGAATTACTGATATGTAAACTGTGTGTGTGTGTGAATTTTCATTATTCATACACAGATATTTTTGTTACCATACCTTCTATATTTACATGTTCTTTGGGCGTTAACCCAAAGAAGACAAATTGCACCTAATTTTGATGAATTGTTTAGTAGTAGTAAAAAATTTTCATGAATTGGGATTTTACCAAAGACTATTTCAAAGAAACTGATTTAAAAATGTCAATACTTTTTTTTAATCAAATTTCCCTTTCCTGCCTCAGTGTAATTTGAAATAGTCAGCCTATCCCACTAGTGCTCCCCGTGACCTCACATACAGGTCAACCCAGTGCCAGAAAATAACTTCGTGCTTGAAAGACACAGTTCTCGTCCATACAGATCTCCTGTGATAATACATTAACAGCCAAGTTACTTGTTCTCTGCCATTGTCATTGAAAACAATAGAAAAAAATGCAAAATTCACTGCCTGGAATCTCGCACTGTCACTTAAGACTTTCGTGATGCAGCCGTGTGATGTGATGGCACTACTGTGCTTGGGAGGCTTTCAATCAGATTTGCATATGAGGCCTTTAAACAATTTTGATTGCCTTTTTGATCAATTTGCAATTTATTTCAACCAAGACATCAAAATTTTTCCAAAATGTAATTTGTCTTTTGTTTTTTTTGGCATGTGGAACAACATTCTGCTGATAAAATCGGGAAATTATATATCTATAGGCCTGCCTAGTAGTCCCAATTTAATCCTTCCTTATTGATCTTCTTTGAAAAGAAATGATTTTTTTTTTTGTTGTAAGCTTTTTTTTTTTTCAAAATGATTTGCCTTTTGGCTATTCACTGCATGGAAAATTTCCTCGGTCTCTAAATTTTTCAATAATATTTGACAAAAGATCAAGTACAAGCTTTCAACAATTTAGTGCTTTACATTGAAGAAGGTGAATATATGTGTATTTAGCACTTTCTGTGACTCAGAATCAAATTTACCTGTAGCCGTGGCCAGATATGTATGTTGCTCAGAACCCTGAGAAAGTCAATGAACTTAAGGCTGGACTTAGGTTTTAAGAATTTTTGTCAAGAGCAGGGTAGGGAGCTTTGTCAATGCATTACATTTCGTTTAGTGCAAGCTGGGGAAGCTGTGTGATTGCGCGGAAACTTCTGCGGTTTTTGCAATGTCTTCTTTTTTTTATTACTTGTAGTATTATTATTATTTGCTAATCAATAAATTTGAATTGAATTCAGGAACAAGAACTATTAGTCGTCCTTTGTGCTTTTTTGGTCTACTCCTAAATAATTTTATCAATTTATGATGAAACATTTCTTCTCTGTGCCATTAAAGTTTGTTCATCAAATAACAGCCTTGCCTTCATAGGCTATGAAGAGGTAGTGGTGTTGTGTGGATGAAATAAGTCTGTCACAGTTTGGAATTAAAATTCTTTTCTTTATTATACCTTGCCTGGCATGGACATGGATTAAAACTCAAATGACTTTTGTTATTCCTTATAACTTTAAATTTGTGTTTAATTTTACATTGTTTATGTGTTGAAAGTGATCAAGGAATAAGATTGATTGTGGTGAACAATGTACACATACATGTATTACAGTAAATCAAAATCTATAAAGTTGTGTATTATTGCAATTTTTTTCCAGAACTATTTTTCTTCACCCCCAGGTCTGCTGAGTATATTTAGTTCATGAAGCCCTTGTAGTCTCCTGAGTATACCTATTAATTTTTTAATTTTGAATTGTTATGAAAAAAAAGTTGTTCTGTTTGTTTGGATTCTTTTTACCAGAATATATTATTTTCCTCAGGTCTCGAACTAGATCCAGATCTCCAAGGCGACGCAGTAGAAGATCCAGATCGTATTCAGGAAGTCACTCTCGAAGTCCATCAGGAAGTCGATCTCGTAGCAGAGGAAGGGCCCAAGCGTCTCGGAGCAGATCAAGGTCTTATGAACAGAACGGAGCTGAAGCCTCTGACTGAGGCATCATGTTGAATGTTATCTGTAAGCTGTTGTCATAATAATGTGAGCAGCCCCACGCTTGCTGTGGTCAGCCCAGGTGCTGATCTTGGAATGCTGCGAGAAATGGATTAAAGGTGCTTGATGATAGGGGCTGTTGTCATGTTTTTGTTGACATTTTTAATCACAGTGTAAATATCTTTCATTATACCTTTTTGTGGGATCAGTGTACTTTCCCCCCCAGTTTGTGTTGTGTATGTTTGCCTGTTTGCTGACCGTTGTTATTGTTTATATCCTTTAAAAAAATTTCCTCTCCGTTCATAGTTCACTTGGATTAGCATGCTCATATCATCAAGTGTAAAACTTCCTTGCTGTTTTTTTTTTTTTTTTATAAATATTGAAAATGTAAAAGTATCTAATGAATTAAAAGATGTTCCTTGTAATAACACTGTTTTCATTTCATTCTCTTGTTACTGTAGGAGCTGGTAAGGCGGGGTTTTTTAATGCTGATGCTGTCGGCGCACACTGCGGGTGTTGCTGTCACTTATACTTCAGTGTTCGTGTGATGATGCTGGCTGCGGCTACTGGCCCGGTGATTGCTGAGTTTGCTGTAGGGTGCGGTGAGGTGGCTAAGGAGAGAGATGTTCGGGCAGGGAAGCAGTCTGAGTTCAGAGCTTGCTGTTGGGGTGTTTCTGGAGCTGGGTAGCAGGGTAACTGCGTTGGTGTGCAGTCATCCATCACTGATGGGTGATGAGGGGTTCTATCAGTCGCCGCTGTTGCTGTCATATTGCTGTCCAGTGTTTGGTATGTAGTCGTCGTAGTGATGCTCACTCTTGTGAGAGAATGTCTTCTTGAAAAGGCACTGTTGGAGTTCTGTTGGTTTTTTTTTTTTTTTTTCATGAAAACTCAGCATTTTGTATTGGGCACTCTGATTCTATAATTTCTGAAAGAAATATATTCAAATTGTTTTTATCATTGTGTACTGATTCTAGAGCTTACTTTTTGTAAAAATTTTGTCTCTTGTTTAATGAGAAGCAAATAAACTTTTTTTTTTTTGTTACCTTTCATTTTTTGTTTTCTTCTTTCATTCAGTACAAATGCAAGTCTGTCAGTGGTTCGCAAACATTCATTTTACTTAGACAAATCATTTGTTTCTGCTGTGTTTTCATCCTTCTTAACGGTTTCAACCCCACATAGCATATAAGGCAGAAAAATAGATCTGCATGTAATTTTCTCTAGTGCTGAGTAAATAATTTTGGTGTCAAAATTTTTAAGAGCTAATTTCTCCTAAAATATTTCATAGTGACAACATGTACTTTTGATCTATCTGTTTCAAATAAATGCTAAATGAAAAATCAGCAGTGTTAAATAGGACTCATTTTCAAAAGATCATATATCAATTTTTGAACCTTGAGGCTTTATTTTCATTTTGCAAATTTACATAAACAGTGTCAGTATCCCAAGTGTGGAATAATTTAATTCAAAAGATAGTTGAGCATATCATTTTGAAATGGAAGCCATATCTTTTACAGAAATGTCGCAGTGGCATCCGCTTAAACTAAAGTCAACACATTGGGGCCAAAACAAGTGTTGACTCCCTTTTGTAACTTATGATAGTGGTCCTCATTTCGTTACTGAAAGTTATACTGTTATGGTGTGGTAAATTCATACAAGTTGTTTCGGCAAAGAGAAAACGGCACTAAGTCTGAAAAGAGGTTAATTGAAAAAACTTTGTGCTACACTCAAAATATAGGTACGTGTACACACCTAAAATTCCTGCTATATTTTTTCAGCTATATCCTCCTTTAGTCTGGGCTGTGGATGATCATTACTTTCTTCTTATTGACATAAATGATGTTATCATTACAACTTAGCAGTAACTAACACAAAACATTGAACATTGTAACTTCAAATTTCCCTAAGGTATAATTAACAGTAGCAATACCACAAAAGAGACGTGGGGATAGTAACAAATTATAATTTGAATTTTATTTGGCCAATATATTACAGAACTATTATGCATAATAATACGTGTACATGTAGTGGGCCTCTACTGAACTGTGTTAAAGTGGCGTCCACATTGTCACTCCGAACTAATGGGCGCCCACTGACATCGTTTTTCGTCACTCCATGGGGTCACCGTCACGCCGCCCGACGAATCCAACTTATTTGATATTTTGGCATCGGTGATTGATGGGCACAGGAAAATTGAATTTGTTTTTAAAAATTTTTTTTAAATATTAACCGTAGCCCAAATCTATCAACAAATTCAGATTCAGTGTATTAAAATTAGTGAAAATGTTCGGGAGTAACAATTTTTTACCATTATTTAGAATGATAGTTCTAATTTTTATGAACCACTACCTTGTCTCTCTCTCTCTCTTGTCTCTTTCTTTTCAAGATAGAAATAAGAATGATCAACTACACTTACTTTTCTCTCTGTGTTCCTCCCACATTTTTTTCCGTTGAGTAATATTAAAGCCTGGATCTAGATTCTAGCTAAATAAATAGGCCTATAAATAATGCATGCAATGTGTCACACATTACTGTGACTTCTTGGTCTTTTCATCCGTCATCAGGTAATTGTTGAAATCGTCTGGGTATGGCAGAAGTTCTTTCAAAATATTTGTATGGGTGTACTGTGTCCTTTTCAGCAGCCATTTTTTTTTTTTTTTTACCAAATAGCTTGTTTTTTATTTCTTCTTTCCCTAGCAGATATTAGTATATAAATGGCTAAAAAACCATCAAGATCTTCTAAAAATGAATCCTCCATTACAAAAATGCTTATTTTTCCTTCTCAATCTCAAATAAAATATGTGTTGTTATTTTTTCAACTTTTAAAAATTGAATTGAATCACCGAAACTAAAATAAGTTTTTAAGTCAGAGTTACACAGAAGCCCTGCTACGTCTTATTTTCTTTGACTCAGAAGCATGGAATAATCATTATGATAATGTTTCACAAAACCCGCCAAAATCTAGGCTCAGAGCCAGCCAACCGTTTAATCTGCCTCTAATCTATCGGGTTTATCTTACAGTGTGGACATGCGTTGGGAGTGATAGTTAACCAATGGGCGGAACTAACGGATACCTGATAGTTCGGAACAACAGTGAGGATGGTCCTTAAGAAAAGTGTCAACCAAAAACAAAGTACCCATAGGACCAAACCATTGAGACACAAATGTTTGCTCTTTAGGCATACAGTGGAGACCTCAAAAGCCGAAGTCTGATTATTCGAATTTCTCATAAACCGAATTTTGCAAGATGATAGGTTTTTTTTTTCTCTTTGGCTTTGTTAGAATCGGACTCGTATTTCGAAGTATTTCTGATTTGCTTCTCTTAATTCGAAGTTGATACCACCTCATAAGGCATCACAAAAGTGCTACATGCATCTCTCAAGCAGCAAGCAATGCTAATCACTGCCCAAGAAAGGCTGGTCAGTGCGCTCTCAAATCAAGAAGGGAGCAGATGCATTAACAAAAGCAAGTCTGTACTGATACTGATAGCAACGGGGGAAGGGGAGGGTTGTTTGTTGCAGGCTCAGTACACACTCACTCAATGAGTCTTGGACTCTGTTATACCCATTTTTTTTAATTCGAATACTCTTAATTTGAAGATTTAATCAATTCCCATACAATTCAAATTATGAGGTTTCCACTGTATAAAATGGTAGTCAGAGTCCAGATAAAGCTTTTCCGTGAGATCGGTCCTGAAATAATTTTTTAAGCAGAAATGATAACTTACAAATTGCTTCTGTTGAAGGAATTTGTTCCTCAGATATCTAGATTATCTAGGCCAACCAATGAAATATTTATCAGTTTAAGACCAGAATGTGTATTGCATAAAAACATCGCCATAACTTTGTACTTCGATGTACCATTTGCATCTTGAGAACAAATATACATGTGTATATATATATATATTTATTTATAAAAAATTGTTTTAATATTACAGTATACTAAGTATAAATTTACAAGGCCACAGGCAATCTTCTTGAAGGTGATAATATCCCTTAATATGACTTCTTGGCCCATGAATACCAGAAGGAGAAAAACCTATCTACAAGTATGTTACAATTATTTTAACATAGATTTAGGCTACAGTACACCTAGGACTCTATAAACTAGTTCGTTGGTCTAATGATCATTTTCAAAGGTTCGTTGGAGCCATGTCCTAAGGCACCACAAGGGAAGTAAACAAGCAAAGTCAAATAACCACATAATCATTTCGCTTGTTTTAACAATTAACCACCTGTCTATACAGCCATAAGAAAAACTTGTTTTGTTTTGAACACGTCACAAATTATCCAGGACACGCATAAATACTGATATCGTTAAAAAATACCTCTTTATTATATTTGCAAAATGTTGGACTTTAAAAAAGTGCATATTTTCTTTTAATTTTAAGATCTATTCTATGTTATTACAGTGTACTTAGGTTAATCAGTCATATTACACGGATACTTCCCTTTTTTACCTACGTTTGTATGTCTGATGATTCATTCAATTTTCATTATTTGAGACTTAATGGTTTTCTTCAAACATTTCCTAATTTCTGTCACCTAAGATCCATGTGGATTATATTGTGAAACTGGCTTGTTTATTCAGGAGAAAGTGCATGTAAGGGTGTACGTACGTATCTTATTTTAGAATAGAAATGACGGATTTTCATCTTCCTTTGTGTGATAGGTTAACCCATTAAGCCTTTTTGTGATGATAAGAGATCCAATCCGCATTGCGTAAACAGGATTTTTAAGAGCAATGAAATCCTTAGCAAAGGGTTGTTACTCTGACTTCATTAAATTTTAAGACACACAAAAAGTTAACATTAAACATAGGCCTACGTGACAATTGCATACAAATTTAAATTAAACATATATTGTTCAGGTTTCAGAAAATGACAACTTTAAGTCTAACCAAGGCAAAAAAAAAAATTATTGTTTCTGTCTGAAACAGAAGTCTTGCTTATGCGCTAAACACATTGTATGTATGTACATCATTGCCCTTCGTTGATAATACTACAGGTAGAAGGGGGAATACATGTAATTTTCGGACGCTTTTGGGAGTAATGGGCTATGACTAGTGTGAGTGACCTTCACAGTCATCTCTAGTCTCTATAGTACAGTGTAATTGGTATTCATACCAGTACAGTAATTTAAATGTATGTACATAGGACTTGGGTATACCTACATGATTTTTTTTTCGTTAAATCTGGATTTTTCCAGCAGCTTTCCTGTTCCCAATCAGTTAAAGTTCACGAAAATCGATTGTGGAGGGGTATATAATTCCACAAATCAAAACTCGTTTTCATACGACTGGGATTGGGAAGGAAAACCAGTTTTTTTTTTTTTTTTGTATTTATTTATTTAATTTATTATTTATTTTTTTTTTTTTTTTTTTTTTTTTTTTTTTTTTTTGTAAAATTTTCTTTGAAATTGATGCAGCACAAGGGAGGTACACTGTACTCAAGTACATGTAGATCTAGTTTATGTGACAAACAACGCCCTTGTAGGTTTGGCATTCTGCAGCTTGCAATCTCTGTTTATCTTCTAATTTCATCCTTTGACCAGACGATTCTGTTGCTAAATAAAGGTAACTCAATTGAGCAGGAACTTAAGTTGTGGGGAAAAATCGATAGCGAGGTAGGCCTCTACCTGCTGAAAATTTAAGTGTAGAAGACACCTATGCATTTTATTGATTCCTAACCAATCTTTTTTTCAGTGTTTACGGCGGCGCTGCTCTCAATGTCTCATACAGTCATAGTCTTACGAGGAGCGTAACTTCTGGCATATGATTTTCATGTACATTCATCTTTGGCTAATACTCTATTCTAGGCCAAGTTTTTGTGCATGAAATATGGTAGAGTAATATGCAATATGTTTGCTGCCCAGTCACAGCATCACGTTGCCTTATCTGTAGCGAGAAACGGTGCTTTTCAAATTTCTTGACGTTTGTTAAAACAAATTGGTGACCTTTATATAAGTTTATTTGATCCAATCTTTCGATTTGGAGGAGGGGAGAGGGGCAGAAAGAAAGATTATGACGAAAAAGGATAGAACGCGTGCTCGAGTAAATAGGCAGAATCTGATACACACACTCGAAAAAAGTTGGTAAAGAGAGAGAGAGAGAGAGATAATGCGTACATTGAAACAGCAGAAAGAGATAGAAGGAGAAATGCAACTAAGAAATAAATGCGAATGGAAACACTAACTTGACTAAGCCAGAGAGAGAGAGAGTCAAAAGAGATAAAAACATTTACACGTATACGAAGTTTCACTGTTACCGGTACATGTAGATCATACGGTAGTGAAAGAATTGGGAGAGGAAGAGAAGGGCTTTATGCCGAGCATCAACCAGGACATGCATGATGTATTAACTACATGTAGTATGGATTCATAATACATTGTACATACGAATACGTGCATTAAAACATCCCTAACTTTAGAAGTACACGAAGTAATAACCAGTTTTGCGTCTTGGACACTCCTACAACTTTTTAAGCTTAGCCTAGAACTAATCTAAGTGGACAAACCCGAAAATGGCATAGATCTCTCCATTCCAAAATGGAGAGTACTTGTTCGGTTAAGATTGAAGAATGTAAATTTGAGCATAAATCTAACTTTATAAAAGCTTTTAAGAGTCAAGAAAGCCATATTATACTCATAAGAAATGGGATTCGGTGTTTCTTAGAATCAGTGACCACGCCAATTTTGTCAACACCTATTGACAGTGTCCGTAAGGGATAACAACAAAGGTCATGTCACAATAACGAGTAGATACTACTTCTGTTTTAATAGTAATAGATTGTGTACTGTGTAATACTTATACATGCATGTATAGTGTATCGTAATTATCAGCGTAGGAATCTTAATAGTTATAATACAGCATGTTTCTGGGCTGTTTAGTATAAGGAACTTCATCATACAATGTACTACAGCATGTACTGTTGAACATGTACGTGCACATGTGTAGATAATATTGTGGAGGTATTATAGAGATCGAAATCATTAAGATCATGACTTAGCATGATTAGGATTAGACTAAAGGCTACTAGTGCTACATGTACATCTGACAGAAGAAGCAAGGAAAGAATAACACGGGTCAGATGAAGGCTTAGACTTTAGTTAGAGTAATAAATTAACAACCTACATGTAATTGTAAATCAGAGAGAGAGACCCGTAGTTATACCATTGCCAGTGCATGTATAAGCGCTTAGGGAGCAGTTTTTGTACGCCGAGGTACAGTACATGTAAATGTAGATCCTACCCACCTTATTTTGAGTGATGAGGAAAAGACACCTTGGACTCTGAGAACTATTCGGTCATTTTTAAGTTTATTGATTGGAAGGTTCGTGAACCATTTTTAGAAGGGAAGAAACCAACCAAAGTCAAATTATCTTATAATCATTTATCTCTCTTGTTTTTCATCAACAGTTACTAACCATCTTGTCTATACACATTAAGTAACACAGTCACTCTTCCCTTCCCACTTACTGCATTAGTAACAGCCGCTGTTGCTCTTTGAATCCTGTATCAAACTACATGTACATGATCATCTTATCTCCTTGCAATATTTTGCTTCGGCTGTCAGTCACCCAATCCCCCTCTTTTTTCATTATGTATTCTCTTTGCATGTTATTGTCAATACTTTTCTCTACGGTTTATCTAGATAGAAAGTAGAATGTAGTATTGCATGAACCATCCTTTGTCATTCAATTAAAAGTTTATTCCAGCAAAATAATCGCTCAAATTTAGCGCTTTTTTATATAATTATACAGCACAGTACAGATAAGTATTACAATTTATTTCTAAATAGAGCTTAGGCTTTGCTCGGTATGTTGGTTATACAGTGTATAAGCAAGCTATTCAGGGAGAACACACACACACACACACACACACACACACAAAGGAATAACTAAACAATCATGAGTGTTGAACTTGAAGGTTCTTCTGGTGAAGTTGGTATCGATCAATTCACGTTGTTCATACTTGGTTTTATTTTGTTTTTAACCTTTTTTAAGTATCTGTTTATAATGATCAACTAAAACTATTTAAAGAAAAATAAACGAAGAAAAATCACATTTCTGCCGAAAGAATAGGTTCCGGGTTTCAGTGAGAAAAAAAATGACACTTGTCACAAGTATATTGATTTATAAATATGAGTTCAAGCCGTATATTTCACATACAATGAATCTTT
>JAWDGP010001678.1:1900000-1950000 GCA_033675545.1 Elysia crispata | reverse complement strand
CAGATTTAATGTCCTTGCTAATGTAAAGTTTTCATTCAAGGTGTCTATTGTTTCTCGCATGCTCGATTCGCGTGCGCGCATGACCGTTTCTGTGGATAAACGTTGGAGGAAGATAGCATATTTCCACGAGGTTGAAGGGATTGTGCAAACACTACAATTACTGAATTAGTGGTGGGCTACGTGCATCCGTTAATTAATACTCTTAATCTTATGTCCATTTATTTTATTGCCGTGTTCCTGACATTGAAGTTCTCATGATGACATCAAACTACCTACATGTATTGAGACTATACAATAAATATTAAACGCATTCCGCATTCTCATAATGACATCAAACTACTTAGTTCGACGATACAATAAATATTAAACGCATTTCGCATTCTCATGATGACATCAAACTACCTAGATAGACTATACGAAAAATATTAAACGCATTCCGTATTTTTTTTTTTCGTTGCACAATGTTTAATATTGTCTGAAAGCAACGAAAGTATTCGTGATGATTTAATCGTTGAAATGGGGATGTCGATTACAAAGATTGCCTAAATAAAAAAAAAAAATCACAAGAATATTAATTTGTAACTAGTGTAAGTATACTATAAAGAGATTTACCTCGAAAGCAATGACGTACTGGAATATACTGACTACTGTGTCGCCGTGGACTCGGAACAAGTAGTCGAAAATAATCGGATGGCAACCCTGAAACGATTTAGTTAGGATTTCATGTTACTGTACATTGTATTAGTTACACAGCTCCATAAAATATCAGCCGTTATCAAATGTCTGTAGTTTCGAAGAAGAATGAAACTGGCAAACATTTTAATACGGGGATTTTTTTTTTTTAGCAAATTTGGTAAGCTAGCTGTTGCGAATTTAATATGTCTCTGTCGGTCTTCTGGTCATAGTCATAATCATACACACCTAACTAACTATTCCTCCATGGCAATGAGAGAATGGCCTGATTTTTATTTTATTCCTTTTTTTTTTAATCATCGCCGGGATTTTTGTTTAGTTTCAATCCATGTTGCTCCGCGGCTCGCTATCATTATCAAAGCAAAAATCTGGTTGGTTTGATGGAATCCGACACAGCCACCAGCTGACCTAATTAGGAATCGACATCTTATACTATTGTCTCTCCAACGCTCTAAAGACAGAATAAAACGGGTGCTTTTTTTCTCTTCGATTTTGGTTCATGTACTTGTAGTTTAGCATCCATGCACTATGCGATGCCGTGCAAGGTAGTAAAATAATTAAGGTGTGTCAACCAAACGCACACAAGTAGGCCATAATTAATGCATGTACTAGGCGACGCGTGTCCTACGGGTTTCTTCTAAGTTCTTTAGTTCTATTGACGGTCAGCACTCTGGTCCCAAATTAGCACTAGCACAATCGGGTGCTCAGGAGATCAAATTTGACAGACGGTTGCACTGACAGACAGTTTTCGTAAGTTCGAGAGACTATCATTGGATCAAGCTCTTCATCGTGATAGAGCGAAAGTAGTGGGTGAAGGGCTCTATCTCTTCCTAGGTCGAAGAAGTGAAAGTGGTCGCCATGGGTGTGAGTCCCCCCCAAACTGTGTTTTCGAGGCACGTATATGTAGAGAGAGCATTTTGAGGGGTTCACATTGCCAATTTGAAGATGGGCGGATATTTTTCGACGGGACACACTGATCTCTTTTTAGAAGGGGAGCCCAAGCACCCTAATCACCTCCGCCCCCTCTGCTAGATTCGGTCCTGTGGATGATATGGGTTTTTTCTGGAGATTCACTTCTTTTTAAAGCACGAAACCAATGGGAACTCTAGAGTAAGGCACTGGTTCTCTGAGGGCCTCTGCTCTCAGTTTCAGCGCGTTAGTTTCCATCAAAATGTGACCATGGTTCAACTTGTCAAATAGGAATTTCAAGCAGAAAAAAGTAGAGTCTCATATAGAAAGTTCTGTGATATCTATGTAAGGAGGCTGGTATAATTATTTATTTGTGGCAGTAGTAGTGGGCCTTTAGAACAGATTTTATTGTGCTAATTATATCAGCTTGTGGGTGGAGCCACGTGCGCTTCTAGCTTGTTACTATACTTAGTTTAATGGCGGGAAAGTAGTCTCCGCCCCTCTAGCGGTTTATTCTTTTTTCTTTAATAATTCGGAAGATACTTTGTTCTTTCATTCCTGTCCAACTGGCCAGAGAAGCTTTTCTTCGGTCGGCTTTGGACGTACTTTGATCGGGAGATGCTAAAATTATGTAGTTCGTAGATGTAACGATGGCTTCCGTAGATTCTATGATCTCGGTCGGATGATGTTTTAGTTGGGGAAACGGGTTGTGCCGTTCGACGGAGTAGATTTTCCTCGGTCGGCATTGGCCCTTGTTCTAGGGACGAACTGGGAAACCAGGGAAGTCTTTGACCGGGGGCCTTGCCGACTGAGCTTGGACTATAAATTGTAGAGCTCGGAAAGACTCGTAGTCAGTATCTTTTTGGAGTATCTGGAGGCCACGTTGGAAGTGCCAGTAGTATCGTTGGAAATTTAGGGAGAAGTTATTGTGGAGATTATTGAACTATTGTGAAACTTGTGTTGGATTATCATTTGTTTTAATTCTACGTGATTATCACCGTGACTCGGGGTAAGTTGTTGCAAAGCTTAAGTTAGGTGTATTTAGCGCGAGGCCATTGTCCTTGTAAATTTAACAGATTCTAAGTACTATTACTGTAAGTATTAATTTCGTCCCTTCAGACATTCATTGACTCAAATGACAGACGGCTGATTTTATTATTCCTATGATGCTATGAATTTCCCTCTCTAAATATTGTGTTAACCTTTGTCTTTACCTATTAATTATTGATCGTAAGTTATGCATATGATCACCTCGTTAATCTGGAGAAGTATTTCCCTAAACTAAGTTTTGTTGCATTCCCAGTACTGTAAGTTTAACTGGCAGATTATAATTATTCTGTGTAACTATGTAGATCTAGTCTTGTAATATTACATGTATTGACTTGAGTATTCTAAGTCTACCGTCTATGTAAGACGGACTTGGCGCACCCCTTCTCCCAGTTAAGGAGAGTAACTGGCCACGGCCTCTTTGAACTGACGCTCTCATGTGAGAAGTCGGGTGATTGCGTCAGTGCTAGGCGTTGGTCACGCTCTCGGTTTCGCGCCAGGGCGATCTTAGATTCATCTTCCCTCTCTAGTCTCTAATTCAGTAATTGTTTACCTGAGACTGGACCAATGGCGAGGTACCACGTGGTATGGTAGGCCAAGTCATGGGCGGTCGCAATTATGTAAATTATAAGATCATACCGATACAGTAGGATTGACCTTGACTGTTACACTTACAGTGTTAGATTGAGAACATGAAATTTAATTATGCTTGTTCTGCTAAGTTGAACTTTTACTTAAGGTTAAATAGAATGATTGATGGTTATCTTATTGATTACGTTGTATGTCTAATATTGTGTTTTATTTCTTTTCTTTCTTAGCGTTGGCTGACTATTAGGCATTTTCATTACTGTAGGCATTTTGTTTGGATATTTTCTATTCTGACTATTAGACATTTTTATTGGACATTTGTTTAGTTCTTAGTATCTTCTGTTCTGACCATTTTATTAGTATCTTCTATTTAGTATTCTGGCCATTTTGTTTAGTATCTGATATTAGTATAATATCCGCACTTTATCTCGAGTATCTGCTTGGCGCTTATCATTCTGACCATTTGTTAATACCTTTATTGCCTGATTGCTTGTCGATCATCTTTGCATTTTGTATTTTATTCTTTGAGAATTGCCTTAAGTCATTAATAATTGAATATTCGTGGAATAAACATATTATAGGTGATAACTTTAACTTATTCTCTTTTGTGTTCTTCCTTTCTGGAGTGTAGATTCTAGCCATTTTGTTCTTGTCAAGTCTCGACACCCACTCACATTAGTTAGGGAACAGTGGCCTTAGTACTCCACTGATACTCAAGGACCCAAGAGTGTGAACTCTTTAGTATTGCACGGCTGCTAGGCACGCTACCATAACCAGTTAGAGCCTGCAATTACTTAGAGTAGGAAGAAGCACTGAGCTTCTATAGGTAACTAGACCAGTGGGTCCTATTGTAGTAGTGACTAAGTTAGTTAAGGGAATATCCATCCAGCTAGGTCGAGTTACATCTATGCACCCGTAAAGAGAAAGAGAGAGAGAGAGAGAGAGAGAGAGAGAGAGAGAGAGAGAGAGAGAGAGAGAGACAGACAGACAGACAGACAGACAGACAGACAGAGACAAAGAGAGACAGACAGACAGAGACAAAGAGAGACAGACAGACAGAGACAAAGAGAGAGAGAGAGAGAGAGAGAGAGAGAGACAGACAGACAGACAGACAGACAGACAGAGACAAAGAGAGACAGAGAGAGAGAGAGAGAGACAGACAGACAGACAGAGACAAAGAGAGACAGACAGACAGAGACAAAGAGAGACAGACAGACAGAGACAAAGAGAGAGAGAGAGAGAGAGAGAGACAGACAGACAGACAGACAGACAGACAGAGACAAAGAGAGACAGAGAGAGAGAGAGAGAGAGAGAGAGAGAAATTTGGAAGTCTACTTTCAAGATTTGCAAATGAATGACCAAGTCATAATATCTACGTATTATTATTGTCAATGCTTTGTAAAAAAAAAAATAATTCTGTGAAAAACCCATAATTTATATGCATAGATCTACCGCATTATATATGAGCTTCGTGTCCCCGGAGGCGGCACATGCCAGCAATGCCTGGAATCCTTCCCTCCGGATTTCGCGTTTGCAGCAAGCAAGAGGAAATGTTAATCGCCGATTCAATTTCACGCCCGCTCCTGCTGCCCTTCTTGCATTGACGGCTGCTATGTACGACCAGCTGTAGAATTTGTTATCAAACCTAAGAAAATCAGCTGGCCCAGCTACACCACAGCAGTTCCACTGTTGAGAATAAAAAGTGCAAAGATATTAAAAGTATGAAATAGCGAGATACTAGTTTTACTACATGTATTGTCTATCAAAATTTATCTCACTCCGTGGTACCACTTACTAATGTGACTGAGCCATCTGAAGGCAACATTAAGGGCTATTAAGCTTTGTCATGTCATAACGATCTAAGGATAATAATAGCGGTTGATGTTTGTCACATCTGAAAGTCTATGATTTTACTTGTAGTTCTGAACGATCTAAGGACATTTATAGCGGTTGATCTTTGCCACATCTGAAAGTCTATGATTTTACTTGTGGTTCTGAACGATCTAAGGACATTTATAGCGGTTGATCTTTGCCACATCTGAAAGTCTATGATGTTACATGTAGTTGTGGTTTTTAACGATCTAAGGACAATTATAGTCGTTGATCTTTGTCACATCTGAAAGTTTGTGATATTACTTGTGGTTCCTAACGATCTAAGGACAATTATACTCATAGCGGCTAATCTTTGCCACATTTGAAAATTACTAATTAGATCCATGGGACCAGCTTGACATTGGTTCAAGACTAACAATTCGACGGCCCTTAAGCTTCAAACGAGGAAGGATTATAGGCCTTGTGCCTCCTGTTCAGGCGTTAGTCTAGTTCAGATCTAAAAAAGGCGAGATTAAAACTTAATCTTAAAAAACAAAACAAAAAACAATTGAATACCTAAGGAGGTGTCCACCATTAATTAGTAACCCAAGATAAAATTCTCTTAATGCATGCAGGTAAAGATACCTTTAGAAGTTCACAGCAAGTATTGAGGAGTTAAAGGCATAGGTGAAAGGGTTGCTCCTAATACATGTAATTATTTCGCTCAGTCAACTCAAAGGAAAAACGTTTCTATAGTAAAATAGAGATACATTAAAAGCTGAAACTCACAGCAAGCATGACAGAGTTAAAGGCATAGGTGAAAGGGTTGCTCCTAATACATGTAATTATTTCGCTCAGTCAACTCAAAGGAAAAACGTTTCTATAGTAAAATAGAGATACATTAAAAGCTGAAACTCACAGCAAGCATGACAGAGTTAAAGGCATAGGTGAAAGGGTTGCTTGCCTCAGCGCCGAATTCATAATCCTCGTGTAACGCTCTCTGCAGCCTGTGCTTCACATCCATGAAATGCTGAGAAGTGAGATGGTCACGAGAGCCAAGTACACAAGATGTTTCCCCCATTAGTTTAAAGACCCTGGCTTAAGTTTCTCGAAGAATTTTAAATGGATACAGAGAGGAGTTGATAAAAAAAAAAAAAGACAAAAGAGTGGGGAAAAGGCAAGACATGAAAAATTTGTATTCCTACTTAGAACTGTTCCTATCTGAAAAGAATCATGAGTCGGTAAAAGTAAAACTCAGGGCGCAGTGTGGTTTTGCACGATGAGCACTTCCATACATTCATTCTATTTAGATGGACATTGTACATGCATTGTCTCCTTTTCCATTTTCAATCTTTGCAAGATTGCATGAAGGTGGGGCACATGTATAGTTGTGTTCAGGAGGTTCTACATTGATCTGCAGTTCAATCTCTGCTGTTCTACGTCGCTTATTATTTTGTTATTTAGCGGGATGGTATGTTCACATTAATGTTACATTACGCAAGTTTGCGAGAGAAAAAAACGGATTTTTGTTAAAGCTTATCTTTGAATAGTTCTAAAGAAAATGTGCATTTTTTTTCGTTTATAAATTTAAAGTATATATATATATATATATATATATATATATATATATATATATATACATACACACACACAGAGAGAAGATGCCGTTACATTCAAATGCTTATCTTCAGATTGTGTAGCTTTTAGCTATACATGTACAATCATGAGTAAGTAAAATACACTTAAATAGTTAGTTTATACGATGAAATAGTTTTCTTACAAAAATATTTGCATATTGTCTTGGTTATTGTTCTAAAACCTGTTTTTAAAACTCCTGCATGTACAATGGACTAGGCAGATGATTGGAGCGTCTCTAAAATATGAAAACATTACCATTCAATTAAAATTCGTGAAAACAAAGGGAGATTTGTCATAGTAGTATTAGTATACATTAGTTCATGCCAATTTCAGCAAATAATAAGCGCAAGAATAATTACGGTATGGCACAAAACAACTAATTACTGTTATAAAACTAAAAGTTTGCATAGGTATAGGATTGTTCAAGAACTAAAACCAAATTACTCGAAAACAAATCTAGTTTTACGTGCATTTCGATTGTCTTACCGATGATTCTGTCGAGATGTGGATTCCGAATAAGATAAACTGGATCATCACAAAATTTGTCATGGCGAAAGTGAACTGTTGAAGAAGCAGCAGCAGAATTATTTTTATTTTAGATCTCGCCTCGCACTTGCAATCACGAGAGTAAGTACATGTACAATGGTGCTCAACACAGACGAGCGGTTCTACTAATGCAGGCCTCTGAATAGCTGATTCGGCATACAGAAAACAATGTTGCCAAAAAGGAAAAAAATATCAACAGCCAGCTCAAGTTGTTTCTCTCTCTCTCTCTCTCTCTCTCTCTCTCTCTCTCTCTCTCTCTCTCTCTCTCTCTCTCTCTCTCTGTCTCTGTGTCTCTCTCTCTTTTAAATTTTGCGCTTCTTTTACAAATTTCCCAGTCAAAGGTAAAGTACAATAACTGGTAACCTTCATAGACGGCACACGGCACGTGGCACATGGCTTGTTGACACGTGCCATGCTACAGGCTAAACCTCTCCTTCGATAGGTCATAGCACGACACTCCGGGTTTTAGGGTCCCAAAGAAGCGGTCGGTCTCGATCTCCCACAAGTTCAATAATTTCCCTCTTGTAGTCGTCCATGTTGGCAGCAGACGGCACAAAAAAAAAACAAAAAAAAAAAAACGAGCAATGCAGCAAATCACGGCACGCAATGTTTTGTCACGGCTGTGTCATGCCGTCTATGGAATGTGCTACTCTAAATCATTGTATTCAGTTTTCTTTGTCACGCCTGAGATGTGCCGTGTGCCGTCTGTGGAGGGTCCGCCTAAGGATATGATTTTTTTTAAAAGTCTGAATTCAGAACAACAACATCGGAAGCATACTTCGGTTACAAGTTGTTAAAACTAAAATCGTCACTCTTGCTTCAAAGAAATGGCTGAATAATTATATTTGATTTGGGGTGTTCTCTTAAGCTCATAAAATCAGAAAATTTTGTTTTGGAATAACAGATCCCGCAGTATCATACACAATAAAAAAAACAACAGCAAGAAAACAAAAAAGAAACAGTGAAATCGACTTAAACTGGTTAAAGTCAAAATCTTTAAGGGTAACACTGGTAAATAAAGCCAGGCTCTGTTTGGCAACCCTATTTTGTATTTCTTTCTATAAATGTTTATTATGATTGAGGTCAAGTCTTGCTGGAACTGGAAGTCAACTATTTTGTTTTTCGATCTCTAAACTTACTAAGATGATGGGAAAAGGCGTGTAAATGCATGCTGAGAATAGTCCCATAAACGAAAACACGATGACCAAGACTCCAATAATGATGAAGAGGATATTCAAATCGGCTGGCCAGTGGTAACGCTCGACTCCGCCTTTCGCAGTCTGGTTGTTTAAATTTGGATGGGAAAGAAAAGAAAGTAAACCACTGCATACAAAAGGTGTAATTTTTCCACTTAGGTTAGATATTCAGAGATGAAATGAAAAGGGACTAATTATTATAAAAAGTAAAATGTTCATATGGTAGGTTAGACATAAGAAAGGAATGAAAATGGACTAATGACATGTAATACTAATAGAAAAGGTGAAATTTTTTCATTCATAGTAGGTTAGACGTTCAGAGAGGAATGATTATGGACTGATGAACAGAAAGGGTGAATTTTTCCATATCGTAGGTTACATCATTATTAAGGAAAAAGGGAGAGAGAGCTAAGCGGAGTAATCATATGGACATTTCATGTTTATAGTAATATTACATGTAATACTAGGCATGTTTCTATGTCCAGAATTTGCTTTCCTAGTGTATCAATGCGTTATCATTTTAACAATAATAATAATAATAATAATAATAATAATAATAATAATAATAATAATAATAATAATAATAATAATAATAATAATAATAATAATAATAATAATAATAATAATAATAATAATAGTAATAGTAATAATAATAATAATAATAATAATAATAATAATAATAATAATAATAATAATAATAATAATAATAGTAATAATAATAATAATAATAATAATAATAATAATAATAATAATAATAATAATAATAATAATAATAATAATAATAATAATAATAATAATAATAATAATAATAATAATAATAATAATAATAATAATAATAATAAAATATCCCAAAGCCATTGCTTTAACTGATCTTCACCAAAATTTGAAAATGATACACGCATTGATGGTTGAATTTCGAAAGCAAGTTCAACGATATGACAAAAATTTATATATATATATATATATATATATATATATATATATATATATATATATATATATATATATTAGGCATAAGTTTTCAATCTATCAATGTATTGACGATTTCAGTGAGATAACAGGTACTTTACTTAAAAGCGCTCTACTAACTGTAATCTTTTAAGATAACTACGGTGCTATTTGCATCGCCTAAAATAAGTTTGAAAAATATTTTTGAATTTTCATTCCTTAAATTTCCATCGCATTTTTTCTTTGCTCCTTTTACCAAAATGATTATCTATGAATAGGATACTTCTCATTTTCTTTGAACTACACCATTTTTTTTTTTTAAACGAGATTCACTCTCCGTGGTTAGCCTACTTCAAATGGAATAGGTGGCCACTTGAGAGTTTGATTTAGAGATGCTCCGCTGGACACACTTGTCGCCGTGATGTTCCGAGAGAGGACGATTTCTTCATTCCATTTCATTTTCAATCCATGTTTCCGCTGCTCTATGGCATCGGCAATCTGATCCATCAAACGAAGGCTTAAGTCGAGGAAAATGCACCCCAATACCTGAACAAAAGCATGTCATAAGCGGAAAATTATTTATATCTGTAAACATAATTATATATATATATATATATATATATATATATATATATATATATGTATATGTATATATATATATATATATATATATATATATATATATATATATATAATTATGTATATGTATGAATTCTTACAAATCTGGGGTCTGGGTTAGTACGGAAGCAGATCACAAGACGGTGTTGGATGTCTGTACCAGATCAATATAAATGATATACCTAGTAATTTTCATATCAAGCGTGAGCATATAAAAGAGATAAAGAACGAGTGGTTCAAGTCTCAGAAAAGTTTATCATTTGAAAAACAATTTCAAGTACAGAGGAATTTAAAACTTTTGGAAAAGACTTTTACAGAGAGTAGAATCTTGAAAAGGAAATAAATGCCTTACCTTGCAGCTCCTGTAGATCAGCTTTCTATTCCAAGCCTTTTTCCGTGATGATTTTTTTTCTAAATTATGAAAATGAATTAGACCGTCTGACTTCATGAGAACTAGAAGGAAATGAAAGCTCTTGGCGAACATTACTTACAAAAAATAGAAGCATTGCAGATCCTATAAAGGCACGATAACCATTCCATAGTTTGACCATAGTCGCTAATAGACTCAAGTTCTCTGAAAATGCAAAACGGTCTCCAAGTCATATTGATCAAAAACTATCAATCGGTCAATTCATGTTGTAATAGATCGATGCAAGCCTGCGCTTAATTCCATCAGATTTAAATCTGAGCGCGTTGCTCCAAAAGTGATTTCTTCCTTCCACTATCTCTCTGTCTCTCTCTTTCTCTCTGTCTGTCTGTATGTATGCTCTCTCTCTCTCTCTGTCTCTGTCTATGTCTGTCTCTCTGCATGCCTCTCTCTCTCTCTCTCTCTCTCTCTCTCTCTCTCTCTCTCTCTCTCTCTCTCTCTCTCTCTCTCTCTCTCTCTCTCTCTCTCTCTCTCTCTCTCTCTCTCTCTCTCTCTCTCTCTTTTCGACCACCATTAACTTAATTGCTGTGTAGGATGATTTTTGTTTTGTTTAATAATCTATAACTCTATAACATTCGGCTGGAGACATTAAACATACTGCTCCTTGAGATATTTGACGTGTTCGTTGTTAATATAAAGAGCTAAAATATAATCATATTTATAATCATGTTGAGTCTTTAGTGGCTACAAATTACCTTTAGGAAAAAAGTGTTATGCCATTGTTTGCATTAAGTTGTTGACTCGGTAAGTATTATTGCAAATGGTTGTTGGGACAGTGTGAATTTGATGAACACCTCACTTCAAAAATGGAAAAAAGTCGTTGTTGAGATAATTATAGTTGTGTCAGCAACCTTAGACTGAATCATGAATATTTTACCATTCTAAAAAAAAAGTAATGAGCCATCACTAAAACCACGATATTAAAACAGATTTTACCTCAAAACTTTAAAGCATAAATGTTTTTTTTTGATAGACATAATTATTCGATAATATATAACTGTCACACGATATTATCGTTAGAGAATGCTGGTTGATTAGTTGAATGACGTTGAAGCAATTCAGTGGGGTAATTATGACGAAACAAATTTAATTTCAAATCAGATCAATATTGTTCATTAAAATTGTAATATGGAAAAAATTACGGAAACGATCAGTTTATTTGCAAAGTTTAAAGGTAATACCGTGGAGTCCATATAATTATTATATAATACTCGCAACTGTAGGCTGCAGAGTAAAGTACATCTAGTTTTTTGTAGAACCTTTGTCTACTCATAACTGAATGTGTTATTATCTTTCTTAATAGTACAGGTATACGTTTATACAATCATATGGGCTTGAGGACATTTAAAAAGCCTATAGGTATTTTCAATGCCTAAAGTGATGTACCTTAACAAAATGTTGCTTTTTTATTATTATTTTTTAACATTAACAACTTTTGATTTTCATTCAGACCATGCCTTTTTTAAAATCAGTTTTACGTCTAATGAAAAATTTCATTGCTCTTATAAAGTAGTAGTTATATCTATCCCTAAATATTGATCTAGATGATAGGTATATCTCAGTAAATGATGTTTCTTTTAAGTTTTTTACCTTCGTCCTAAATAGCTGTTTGTCGGTTAAATCTTAATCTTGAAATTTAAACTTTATGAACCTGTCTCCATTACCGTGATTGTTGATTAACAGATTATATTTTTGTGAAATAAGTTTTACGTTTCTTTCTTGTTTTATGCTGCGCAATTAGAGTGCGCAACTTCTGTTGTTATAATTGTTGAGCAAAAAATTCGCGTATAGAGCTAGCGAGAGATGTTTGATCAGAGGTCTTGAAAAAGCTATTCAGGTTTTACTGAATCAGTGCCCTGCAACTTAGGTCTACCAATAAAATTTCGACTTGTGAAATGAATTACCTCAGTGAGTGAATATAAGTACACATTAATTTTAGTACCTAATAATCATCCACCTTTCCCCTTTTTAGTAAAAATTTTACTGTTGTTCTTTTGTCTTCAAAATTACTTGTAATGCTTAAAGCGATGCACTTTGCATGATAATCGACATAAGTGATACTTTAGTGACGCCTGTCGTAATATCGTATGAAAGTATTATTTAGTTAGCCTGCTATATAATTTAGATGTTAAAAGTGTTGGCTCCGCTGAAATTTCTGTTGCTATCGGCATCTTACCCAACCCATCTCCACAAACGTCTACAGTACACTGCAGTCTATTGAGTTTTCTAGTGCACGTTACGGACGTGTATCCATATAAAATCTGAGCTTCTGTCAAAAATTTTTTTCAGCAGATATGTGCTTGACTTCAACGTGCCTTTGACTTTTTTTTATTCACTTTCATTTGCGATATTAGCTTCAATGTGAACATTATTATTTTTTTTGTGGATGTCTTTAGTCACAGGCCCTGGTTCGCTTAATCTTTTCAAACATTCATGAGACATTAATTTTGATTTTTTCCCTCACGAGGATATCTCAAAATTTTATATCAGGTATTTTGTACATGCACTTATACATAATACGAAATGACATTATGATAAAATTAATGTTTTCTACATGTTTCCACGCCCAAAATGTTAAAATTCAGCTTTTGAATAAATAGGGCACTGACTTCGATATCTTTCTCACCTGAGAGAGAGTTTGGATATTTAGGACTTCTGCTCAGTCATCGACGGGGGAGTGGTACATGATTTACTTCCAGTCACAGAGATCGATGTTGATAAAAGGCTGTGCCAAAGTTCCGTCAAATCGGCTCCTAAACTGTGGAAAAACTTGAATGGGCGTCAGAGAATGGCACAGTATCGGCCCGATAAGAAACAACTGAAGTCCAGTTGCCCGGCTGACCCCAGCATTATTAGTGCTGCTTTGTCTGGCGGTGCAGGTCAGTTTCAGACTTACAATGATTAGTTTTCTTGGTTAGAGATGAAGCTTCAACTTTTTGTGCAAATCGTTCGCTTGGCATTAAGATCTGTGGTTCTATGATATAAAAATATAAAGTGCGATACATTTTCTGCCAAAGTGTAACTTTCTAAGATCATTGGGTAAGTTAATTTGAAGAGGTTAGGTTAGACACGATTTTAAGAGATGGAAATTAAGTTTATGGTTCAAATGAATAAATCATAAAAAAAAGAAAGTTGTGTGAATTGTCTCTTTTTGTTTCTCTATACATTTATGAAGAGGGGATGATTTTGAGCCAAGTGCCGTAAGGAGAATGACAATTTCCAATGAGTTAGGTATCTTGACGCCAATTTTCACATATTTATATCAATAATGTTATTGTTTTTATAATTAATAGATATAGCGTAAAATCCATAAACCATACCAGCAAAACCAAGAACTTAATCGTATTGCTAAAATTTCTGGCGACCCGTAAAAAGTATTTACACTCGAGTAAATGTAAGCCTATTACTAGTTATGGAAAGTTTTCCGCTCTTCATATAACTTTTTTTTATTCAATTTGCTTCAACAGATCTTCCGACCATGAAGATGTCGAATGCGGTGAACGAGCGGATCTACCTGTGGACGGGGTTCGGTCTCTTCGCTCTGTTTCTCGTGTCTGTTGTGGGGCTGGGTAGCCCTGCGTGGCGATCAGGACGCTACGGCTCTGAGCAAAGTATAGAGGTGGGCCTGGTGAGCCGCTGCTACCACGAAATGGCCACAAAACAGCACAGGTGCTCACCTTTCATGCTAGGGTCGCAAGTGGGTGAGTAGACCATTACCGCTCTTTTAATTCTTTTTTTCCTAATTTCAATTTTAATTTTTTTTTATTTATTTATTTGCTACCTCTCTGATAAATTAATATAAGTAAGATTAACATTTTGACAATTTATTAAAAGAAAATAGGGCACAAGATGCCGGGTTTTTTTTTTTTTTTTTTTTTTTTTTTTTGTTATTTTATTTCATTACTTGTTTGGTTTTTTCGTTTCTGAAAGTTCTTTAAACTTTTGAATGAGAAAGAATGAAAATCGGAAAGATTCTCGTTAAATGAAAAGTTTTGTCAATAAGTGCATTTATTTTTTAACAACATGCTATTTTTCAATACTACAGGTATATTTGCGAGTTGAGTTGCTTTTCTGATTGAGATTATCATGCATTTGCTTTCATCTCATCTCACCTCTCTATCTATCTTTCTCTCTCTCTCTCTCTCTCTCTCTCTCTCTCTCTCTCTCTCTCTGTCTATCTCTCTTTGTCTGTCTCTGTCTGTCTATCTCTCTGTCTCTCTCTGTCTCTGTCTGTCTATCTCTCTCTCTGTCTCTGTCTCTATCTCTGTGTCTCTGTCTCTCTCTGTCTCTCTCTCTCTCTCTCTCTCTCTCTCTCTCTATCTATCTATCTATCTATATCTCTTTCTCTCCCTACCTCTCTTTCTGATGACAACGATGACGATAATATAACATCGATTAACTGTTAACGGTAAATAAATGATCAACATAATTATCTCAAAAACGTGAACACCATTGGTTCACATTTAAACTTAAGGCACTCCCAACTTGAGGGAGAGATTTTGTTTCTAAACACACTAGGGTACAGAGATATAATGAGACAAGTGCAGAAACATCACTTTCATGATATGAAAGATTAATTTTTAAAGAGCCTATACGATCGCGATCATTATCAAAAGTTGGAGCGATCAAAGCAGAAAGTTTAATCATGGTTTTTGCTTTATTTATACTGTACTTCCTTCAGCTTGGTTCGAGGCATCTCGTATTCTGTGCTGCTTATCGGCGGTCCTGATCTTCACACTTGTTGTCTCATCAGCTTTTCTTCACTTTGTCGATGGAAAACGGCAAGACTTTCACTACATCGTTGTGGGAACAGTGTTCAGTGGTAACTTAAATAAAATATGGTGTCATATTCCTGTACCGTATTATGCATGCTCTCCACCATCAGTGCCGCATCATAGTTAGGATCATGATCAACAGTAATATCGTCTGTAACAAAATATCATCATCACCATCATGATGATGATGATCATCATCATCGTCATCATCATCATCATCATCATCATTATCGTCATCATCATCATCATTATCGTCATCATCATCATCAGCAGCAGCATCAGATCCGCATCGTCGTCATCATCATCATCAACAACATGTCATCATTATTATCATCATCATCACCATCGCCATCATCCTCATCAGCGTCATCATCATCATCATCATCATCATCATCGTAACGAAGATAGCTGTTATCTGTTGCTCCATCTTCATACTATCAGTGCTTTCTTTCATCCTCTCCTTTATGAAGGTCGATACTATTCTATAAGCAAACTTTCCTCCACGAAAACACCTTATTTTACTGATCATTCAAACATGAAATTGACGATAACAAAGTGAATAACTTATATTGTTAAGTACATTGTTTGAAATTTCATATCAGTATAATTGCTGTGTAGTCTAAATCACTCGATGGCTCGTAGAGCGTGATTTTTTACTCTTAAAACTTGAGTTGGATAAATGAGAGCTCATCATTTCATTGCTGATTTTGTTTTGGTTGATCAAGTTTAACGATATGGACAAGGTTTGTCAAAGATATCTATCCACTTAGTATTTAGAGAAATAGCCATGATGTAACGTATAGCAAACAACGCATATTTGTGTGGTCAAAACAAACCAGTTTTTTTCCTTTTTCAAGTTTTGTGCTAAGTGCAGCAGAAAAAGTCATGCATAGGCCTATATAATAATTTTGGATCGTTTTGCTGTTAAGTTGCAATGAATTCTGTGTGTTTTACATAATGTTTGACATTACAGTTAAGGCGAATCAGAGGAGGTAAATTCGTTTCCTTATTCTAATATTATTGATTTCCTTTAGAGCCATTCGTGGGAGTATTTTATTCCCCTGTTGAGTGATGCATATGTCTCAGTTTAACTGAGCACTCAAAGCTACTTGTAAAATTACTAAAAATTCGGGTGTACGATTAAACAAAAATCGCTATAGTGCTACTCATTACAAAGCCTTTCCAAACTAAGAACTTCGCAAAATCAATTAAACTTTGTTTTCCTCTTTTCTTTTCAGCAGCGCTAGGCACATCAGGATGTATAGTGTTTGCTGCCAGGTCAAACTCCATGCTGGACACCTTTTCAGGTGACCTGTCATGGGGCTGGGCTGTGTTCTTGACGTCA
The DNA here is from genome assembly GCA_033675545.1 of Elysia crispata. NCBI lineage: Eukaryota > Metazoa > Mollusca > Gastropoda > Plakobranchidae > Elysia > Elysia crispata. Next base: position 1,933,458 of record JAWDGP010001678.1, on the reverse strand, counting down.
CAGCTGCTAGCAGCGCTCCTCGTCGTCTGCTTCTTTTACCTGCTCAAAGCCAAGAGGCGGAGACCTCGGCTGAGACCAGTGGCGCCAACTCGAGAAATTAGATTCTAAGTCTGCTTCTCGTCGTCTGCTTCTTTTACCTGCTCAAAGCCAAGAGGCGGAGACCTCGGCTGAGACCAGTGGCGCCAACTCGAGAAATTATATTCTAAGTCTGCTCTTTACAGTCTTCTCAAAAGTTTCCTGCGTGTATGAACTCAAAGGGCAGCTGGTGGGCGGCATGAATTTCACTTTATGTATATTTCTGATGTTTTAAAACTAGGTATGAGTGCAACATTGCCTTCCATTCCTTTCACATAATGCTTTATTGATCGTCAATTTGAAAGATTTAAAAATAACTGTATCCTCAATGATCCTGTGGGTCATAGACTTACCATTATCTTACTGCCACTGTGTTTCTAAAATCACATTTTAAGAAATCTTCGTCTTATATAGACAAGGTATCCAATCTAGATTGGATTTCCTTCTACTTCTAGATTTTTTAGTTTAAAGACTTTTAAATTTTGAAATCCCTTATTATGATCCTCTTTTTTTCTTTTTCATTCCACTTGATCACATCTTTTAACAATTTGATAAATTAAATGAATCGTGAAGTGCATCCATTAAATTATATGTGATTTTTCTTTTCTTTCTGTTTTTCGTTTTCGACTTTATATATATTATATATATTTTTTTTATTTATATTATATATATGTATAATATATATATATATATATATATATATATATATATATATATATATATATATATATATATATATATTATACATTATGCTAAACACGTGTCAGTAGATTCATAGTGCTAAAAGAAGGCAGCAAAAGGAATACAGTTGAAGATTTTAAGCTCTCGTGTTCCGTTAGCGCAGGCTTGCCAAACTTTTTTTTTTAACCATTTGCAGTCTTCTTTGGAAGCAACTGGTCAATAGCTGGTTCGAACTCTGGATCTCCCTATCCAAAGCGCAATGCTCTACCGACTGAGCTAGTTTGCACCCTATTTTAACCTATAGTTCGGTGTTTTCGTTACTCGATACTCGGTGTGCTATGACGTCGTACACAACATATGAAGTTCTTCATATTGTTTGTAGCAATGTTAAGGTCACTAGGAAAAAAGGGGAATGAGATTTTACAAAGAGTTATGCCACCTAGTTGTAAGTCATGAGCTCTCCCTTAAGTCTTTGTTGTTAGCGTATCATTATCAAGCACTAGCGTCTGCAAGAATGCTCATTGGGGTGAAATTTGAAGAAAGCAAAAGGAAACATTAAATGTGCACATGAGAAAAATTTTACAACAAAATTATTTAGTTCTGCTTAAATCCTCGAAATGCTTTTGTTGGATAGAACTAATGGCTTCCAACAAGGTGACATAACTTTTGAAATTGCATTCGCTTAAACTTTTTCAAGTTTTTTTTTCATTCATTGAGAAATTGCATGTCTGAACGAAGTTTTGTGATAAAATGATAAAAATTGTATTAAAAATGATAAATTCCTAGGTCTAGAAAATGAAAAGCAGAGTGTGCTGAATAAATTAAATTTCTTACATTGATATTACTTTTTTCTTCTTTTATAGGTTAATTATTTATCTTAAAAGTTGAGAATTGTAATGTAGATGAAACATTTATTGATGAAGGAATCCCATGCTTGAAGTATCGGCTTGTGGTGATAGCAGTCGTGTTACACGTTGTTTTATAAATGTCACCGTTAGTTCACGAACCCATTCAGAATTTGATTATTAGACCGCGTTGCGTGATGGATCACGCACGCATAGATTTCCCCTAGTTTCCATGTTTTTGCACAGCCCATACACGTTTTAGCCTTCAGATTTAATAAAACTTCTTAAATTGATTTAAAGTGTACGTCTTGAGTTCGTTATGCGAGAGAGAGAGAGAGAGAGAGAGAGAGAGAGAGAGAGAGAGAGAGAGAGAGAGAGAGAGAGAGAGAGAGAGAGAGAGAGAGAGAGAGAGAGAGAGAGAGAGAGACTTTAAGTTACAGTAACACTGCTTTCATTCATTCCTTGCACTTGAAAGGGGCCGCGAAGTAAGGATAAAGAGCTTTTAAGGGTATTAAAAGGAGCCATCATATCTTTTTAACATTATATTGTAATATTATTTGGCATTATTAGTTAAGCTCAAGACATAGAATGACAAGACAGTGTAATGCATGGTTTATAATACTACGCTTCATTATTGAAAGAATTGATTGTTCCCTCTTAGAATACAAAAAAAAGTTGATTTCGACCAGGCAAGGTCTTTAGCTAAAGCTGTAAACTGAGCCAAAGGTATCTTCATGGTGTTAAATACCGAAATAAAGTCCTTTATATGATGTCTCGAAGCTTTAAACATGAGCCTTCCCATAATTTAATGAATCATCTTTGCTATACTGTTTAATGCTACGTGCCTCTAACTGGAGACGCCTTCAAGTCTGACGGATGGTTGTGTGAATAAATAATGAACGAGTAAATTCAAGATTCGATGGGGAACAAAATTGAGTATGTAAGAATGGGACCCATTTTCTTATTTTGATCAAATAATGGTGGTATTTTGGCTGCGTCCGCTCGCTGCAAGCAAAAGAAGTCTCCAATAGCCGGGGACAGATCCTATACTTTGATCTTGCTTCATTGTCACTTGTTATTCTACCACCCAGATGGTTTATGTGGTCGTCGTCTTTTTTTAATTGGTACGAAAATCTAAAAAAAAAAAAAACGTAAATAGAAATAAGTAGGTATACAAACAGTACTGAACTAGGGCGTGGTCGATTTTGAGAAAAAAGCGAAATTAAAAAAAAAAATAAAATAAAAAAATCGTCGGGAAAAACCCCAGCACCGATATATTTAATCAAAGCATTTATAGGGAGTTCCTAAATTATGTTACAGTATGTTCGATTATATTTCCAACAAATCTGATCCATGCCATTGAGTGGTTGAAAAATTAATCGATATCAGGTGATTAAATTAAAGGAACCATCTTTAACCAAACATAACATACTTAGCGAGAACCAAGTCTTTAAGCTTAGGACTGCTTGCATTTTGAGGAAAATGCAAAAGCGATAAAAAACCTGATGCAGAACAAAATGATTTTGAGTTTTGCTTAGAATCAAGTTTGTTAGAAAGATAACCCACCAAGTATCATTAATATCTTGATGATTTTTTTTCTTTTATGTGCCGTTTTTAATATTATAATATTATAATATTATATTATAATAAACATGGTTGACCTTTTGCTATTGATGGTACAGCCTGTTGGTAGTGCACGACCTTTGCACCAGGAAGCTTGCATTGCGCATTCTTCCTAGGCTAGTTGCAACAGTGTGTGCACCTTCACCTCAATAAAGAACATGCATCTGTTTTTACGCAGAGGCAGATATCTAAGATCGTATTACATTGCAGTACCGCAGGCTTGAATGACCCGGTATTTCACGATTTTTACTGCATTGTAATCGTTTAATCTTTGTAAAACACAATGCACTATGAACTCTTTAGAGGTATCAAAGTTAAACTAGCTTGGTCCAAGAAACATTATATGGAAAACAGGTTGAGATCAACTGTGAGCCAACAACGTTGAACCTACTTCACGCGTTTTATTGTTGTTGTTGTTGTTGATGTTGTTGTTGTTGTTGTTGTTGTTGTTGTTGTTGTTGTTGTTGTTTTGTTGATTTTGTTGTTGCTGTTATTATTGTTACTATTATTATTATTATTATTATTATTATTATTATTATTATTATTATTATTATTATTATTATTATTATTGTTGTTGTTGTTGTTGTTGTTGTTGTTGTTGTTGTTGTTGTTGCTGGTGTTGTTGCTGGTGTTATTATTATTATTATTATTATTATTATTATTATTATTATTATTATTATTATTATTATTATTATTATTATTATTATTATTATCATCATTATCATTACTGCTGCTGCTACTACTACTACTACTACTACTACTACTACTACTACTACTACTACTACTACTACTACTACTACTACTACTACTACTACTACTACTACTACTACTACTACTACTACTACTACTACTACTACTACTACTACTACTACTACTACTACTACTACTACTACTACTACTACTACTACTACTACTACTACTACTACTACTACTACTACTGAACTTGACAGACACACATAGTCCTAATTAGATCCATAATAATCGTGTTAAAAATAATTTTGCAATTTAATAGACTTGAAACCTGTCCTTCACAGATGCTTTTAAAAAACTCCAAAGTATTACTACCTATATAATATCTTTTGCCCCGAAAAGTTATTCGCATTATATATGTTATATATATATATATATATATATATATATATATATATATATATATATATATATATATATATATATACCTTCGCTTTATATATATATATATATATTTATATATATGTTTCTGTATTATATATTGCATGTTTCTTTTATATTTTTTTCATTATTATTTTGTTTTGTGAACATTAACAAATAAAGTGGCGCCATCTGATCTGAATTTATTGATTCCTTACAACAGTTGGTACTAAAGGCAACCCACTTCGGGATGTGATTGCAAAGCAGAGTTCACTCTTTTCTGTTTAGATGAGAATAAATTTTTCAAAATTATGATAACTAAAATTTGATCTAGATATATTGATTTTTCACACAACCCCTCCCCCCCCACCAAAAAAAAAAAAAAAAAAAAAAATCGAACATAAATTCCAAAATTTAATACACGTCAAGACACGTCAAGTAAATATGCGAAAGAAACCAAATATGTAGAAACTATATGGATTTCCAGTCAAAATAAGTTAAAGATAAACTTTTATACGCATGAGTAAATTTATTTTGAAAAAAAAAAAAAACCGACGAGAAAAAAGGATAATGTGATAAAATCTGAGGAAAGAATTAAAAAATAAAAAAAAAATTGAAAAAAATAAAATATGATAATGTGAATTGAGAGAGAAAAAAAAATTAGCAGGAGGTCATATCTGAAATGAAATAATGATTTAAAAAAAAAAAAAGAAAAGAAAAAAAAGGAAAAGAAAGATCAGCGTGTAGTGACATAGATGGTTTAGCCAAAAGGAGAAAGTTTAAAAACTAACTTTTTAATTTTCATTCATATCTGAAATCGATCATAAGATTTTTCTTCTTCTCCCCCCTCTCTCTCTCTCTCTCTCTCTCTCTCTCTCTCTCTCTCTCTCTCTCTCTCTCTCTCTCTCTCTCTCTCTCTCTCTCTCTCTCTCTCTCTCTCTCTTTTCCTGTTCCCTTCCAACCTCACAAAATTAATATGTTTAGAAGAATACCGTACCGTAGATCAATTCGACCAATTTGGGAGGAGGACAGGAAATATTTTCTGTCTTACGCTGCAGATTATGTTAAACATTTTTTAAAGAGGAAATAGGCCCTGCTATCACAAACATTTTCATTTCAAACCAATCAAGCCTTGAAGATCGAAGCAAACGCACACAGAAAAAAAAACCTAATAGTACTTTGAAGCTGGCGATGACAAATTTCATTTGCCAACAATCTTAATTGTTTTTGGCAAAGCAGCTGTGAACCAGTTTAAATATTAAATATTATGCTTTTCCTAATTGTTATACCATTCTCAGCTGAGATTCCATTTAAATCCTAAATGAGCTTTCTTATTAAATCAATGGTAAAAATTATAATAATTGTTTCGTTATCAACATTGACCTTCCAGGTTTCACAGGAAGTTGATTCAGTTAAACAAAAACAACGACTGAACTTCCTTTTCATAAGGGTTGTTGTGAGAACCCGACATAGAGTAATCATGAAGGTATCAACTTATGGCGAAATATCTATTACTTTAGACATTTTGCTCATTAAAATACTTTTATAAGGAAGTTTCCATATCCTAAAACATTCCCTTTCCCCGATTAAGTTCGATGATATTTCCTAATTGTAATATTTTACGATTGAAACCATTGTCGTTTGTACCAAAGAAGTGGCTGAGGATCTAGATCTACTTTCTTTTTGAATAGAAATTAATTAGATTTTGATTTAGATCGTAATGAAAAGAACGTGGCTCTTCCACCCGTCAAGATCTAACCATTTTTGATTTAACGTTTTGATGAAAAAGATTCGATGTTGCCTAACATTGTATCGGTTTGCACTTACAGGTCTTTAGGCCTACTCAAATGAAAGCCTCTTTTTACTAGATTCTAGATCTAGATCTATAATGGTCAATCCCGTCTGCATCTAATCTAGAAAGTAGAACCATCAAAGTCCTAGTCAATGGTATACCTTTATCATAGTGTATGTGTCACGATTGATTAATTGTATTCTTACATCTATATGTTAGGCTCTAAAATATGTTTGCCATGGGATTTCGCAAAGAACAATCTCAAATTTTGGGTAAATAGTGTGTTTCTTAGGTCTAGATACAATCAAGAATAAGCCAAAATCTTTAATAGTTCCTTGACTTTGATCTCTAGTTGCATGTAGATCCAGTCTGTTTTTCTAAAGCTGGTTCTGGCTTCACAGAAGACCTGTTAATTGTCAAAAAGCAGTCATTTTCTCTTTTCCTCCCATATTTAAGAGCTACTTTTTAAAAACTGGTCAAGAAAATAAGTATCAGTCCATGCTCCACCTCTATAAATCAGGGGCAGTCCATGTGGAAATGTTAAGCTCTTTAGTGGTTTATAAAAGATTGTTTGGAACTGCATTTTATTTAAAAATTTATCTTTACTTGTCGATGTTCATTTTCTTCGAATCTTTAATGAAATTGGGAATTAAGTTTCAATTTGCTCAAAGTGCACCATTTTTTTAGGTTTAGGACAAGCTAAGGAATTCTTTTCGTAGCCAGTTAGCACCTCTGACTATTAATTGTAAGGGTCTTCTCCGTTTTTCTCAGTTTTGTTGGGTTATTTTTTTTTAGACTTAGTTTTAATGGTGGGATCAGGAATTATCCTACTTATTTTTTACAATTTGAATTACAAAAAAATGGCTTTATTTTAATTCAAAGTTTCTAATGATGAATGCAAAACAATTAAATATGTACTCTTTACTTCAAAATGGATAGATCTAGATATCATCTTGGATTTCCATAATTATTCCAGATCTTCTGATCTCTGTTTTAAAATTTTGGAATGTTCTTACTTTCCCAGTTTTATAGTTAACTTTGAGTTTGAGTATAGACTGTGAGTGTAATCTTTAGTGACTGTACTTAAACACCCACTACAATAGAAATAGCTGTAGTTATAAAATGGGTTTTAAGTGTATTATTAAGTATTTTATTTATCTTAAATTGATGTTGGCTTTGGCAATAGTTTCAACTAAAGATCTGAATTTATCGACAGTAGTGTCAATTTTCAGTTATGAACAAGACTTTGCAAGTCTATTGGATTTAGTGCAATATGATATATGACCTCATACTTTGAGTTTAGATCATCACAAGAAAGGAAATTAAAGATCTCAGCCTATTCAATCTTCAATAAATAATTGGATTCAAAAACCTTTTTTACTATTATTTTATATGGTTGGGTGTTTTTCGTTATTGTCTGAAGAATATCTTTGCATGTATTTCTTTTTTTTATCCGACAGCTCAACATAAGCTTCCCAGCTACTGGGTGTCAGAAGCTGATTGAGGTCGACGATGAGAAAAAATTGCGACCATTCTATGATAAGCGCATTTCTGCTGAGATGTCTGCTGATTCCCTTGGAGATGAGTGGAAGGTGATTCATCGTAAATTGCAATTTAATTTTTCATTAATCTTCACAACTATACATTTAGATGCTCTGAATAACCAATGAGTAGCAATTTTATGGTGGTTCAGAATTTAACTGCATCATTTTTTAAGTTTATCTGTTGAATATTACCTTTTCCTGTTGAGATGAGTTAAGAGCATTCTATAAATGCTAAAATTATGTAATCATCATGAGTAAAAGTTTTCAGGTCATGTGCATGTTTTTTTTCTTTAGGCTGTATTCCTTTGTATCTTCAGGGCTATATTGTTCGCATCAGTGGAGGCAATGATAAGCAAGGCTTTCCCATGAAGCAGGGAGTGTTGACTGCTGGCCGTGTCAGGTTGCTCCTCGGCAAAGGCCACTCTTGCTTCCGCCCTCGCCGCTCTGGTGAGCGTAAACGCAAGTCAGTCCGAGGCTGCATTGTTGATGCTAATCTGAGTGTGTTGTCCCTTGTCATTATCAAAAAAGGTGAGTATTTTGAAGTTGTCCAGTCTTTAAATTTTATGGCGAAAGCAAACTTCTCATTAATTTTGCACCTTTACTTGGATTTTATGTTTTCATGTTTGATGATTTTCCAAACCACTCAATTTCTGTTCTAAAACATTGAAGGAAAGCAGTAACTCAAACTGTCAAATACAAATTAGAAAGATAATTGCGGTATGCAGTTAAAGTGATGATTGAAAAGACGAGATTGAATTATGGGAACCACCATTTCCAACAAAAAAAATGTAAACTTCAAAAAGTTCAAATTGGTGATTGTTTCATATTATTTTATCAACTTTTTTTTTTATACACAATAATATTATTCAATGAATGATGTATAAAATCAATTTTGAATATTATGTGGAAAGTTTTATATTTCTGTTAATATGTTATTTCATAGTATTGAATACACAATCTGGATCATTTAGCCAACATTTTTGGTTAAATTTTGAAAACTGGTCTTATATATATCGGTATGGGAAAAAGTATTAAATAATCATTTCTCAAATGATGTTAAATGACTTAAATTATAGAAATCAAGTTGAAAAATATTTTTTCTTACTTGTGGTGTCATCATTTACGAAAATCATAGTCGCAAAAACTTTTTGACGGTGTATTGAAAGTTGGAACCAAATCGGGCAAGTTATTGATTGGAGGAAGACAGAGCTAGCCTCAACTTTGCCTAAAAGAACCAGATTACCTATTAAAAAATGGAAGGGGAAAATTTGCATATATGAAATATAAGTATAGCATTCAATTTCTGAAGTGTGATTAAAGCAACAATGACATGCATGAGCATTGTGTTATGTGCTTGTCTGCATCAGAGATCATGTAGTGTTGAATGTTATGAGCCTGAATGTGACAAAGTGACCTCTCTCTGTAGCCTCCAATTCAAAGTGATGCGACATAAGGGGCTATATTCTGTGGAGGATGTTCTTCATCGCTGATTTTTTTATGTTAATATTTCAGGAGAACAGGATATTCCTGGCCTTACCGATAAGACCATTCCTCGTCGCCTTGGACCTAAGAGAGCTAGCAAAATCAGAAAATTGTTTAATCTTTCCAAGGATGATGATGTCAGACAGTACGTCGTTAGAAGGCCTCTGCCTGAGAAAGAAGGTACTTGGTTTTGCTACCGTTTTTATTTTACTTGACCAAAACTTTTCAACAATGCTGCTATCAATGGATTGAGAAATATCAAGATCATCTTTATTACCACAGTCTTGTGTAAATATTACAGAAAATTTTTTTGGTCTTGATGGGCCACTTCCTTGGCCTGTCATGGCTGGATGACAGCCACATAGACAGATTTGCGGTAGATATGAATTTCAGTTTTTTACCTCCAAATGATCAATAAACGCTCCATAAACCTCATTTATTTTCAATTTTTAATGTATATATCTTCTTATGTAAAACCAGAAAGGCTCTGTATACAGTTACATTAAATAATCAGTGGAAATGTCACGAACTGACTCTTTTTTTTTTTGTTGAAAACACTTTTAGGGTTGAACCCACATTGTAGAAGACGAACTCCTAATTAAAGATACTAAAGGTTTAGAATAGAAACCTGCAATTCATCAATCTACAAATGATAGATTATTTTGAAGGAGCTGGGGAAGGAAAAATGACATTTTATGCAGAGTGCAATTTCTAGACATAAGTTCATTTTCTATGGCTTGCAATCATATATTTACACTTTAACATTTAAAAACACACAAAACAGGACCGTTTGTAACAGGAATGCATTGATAACAAGGCTTTTTTCAATCCCTGTTTTTTTTTCCATCTAAATCTCTTTTAAAACATGTCAGCAATAGAACAGGATATTGACAAGACCTATTCTGCAGGAAATCTGATATGTGTGAACAGGGTGAATCTGCACATTTTTTGAAACGTGATAGGCAACTCTGCTTGAATTAAATGAATTAATTTTTTAGGGGGTGCCTGAAGCCGACTGGTTTTCATTTTTGGGTTTTTAAGTGATGTTAAGAAAATTAACGTGGCTGACTATTGCATCGAGAAGATGTCTACCTAACTCTGCTCTGGTGTTATTTTGTCAAGGGCCAAACCCATGATGAAGTGAAATCACCAATTTTATTTGACCATGATATATGATTTAAAATGGATCATGCTTCAGTCCTTCAATGTTGCATCAGGTTTTCTCAGATAAAATATTCATCACGTCTTACTTGGTACGTTAAAGACTTGTAGTCATTTAAAATTATTCCTGCAGACCCTGGAAATAGAATTTAGCATGGTTGTAATGTTGGTGTAAGCAAAATCTAATCTCATGACAATTACACATTGATTGCCATGTTTTGTAATCTGTTAATTTTAACGTTTAACCAGTTTTTGCATAATTCTGTCATCTCATACAGACCTGCCATTCATACAGATTTAATCGGAATCATTCTGATTTTTTATGGAAATTTGGTCCATTTCCGATTTTCCAAATATTTAGGAAATATTCCAATTTTTTTCCAAACTAAGTTTTCACCTCCTATGAGATCAACAGGTAGCCTGCACAAAAGAATAAATACAGGCGATATAATTATGAAATACAGATATTGGTTTTTTATTATATATTATATATCAATCCCTAACTGCCCCAAATATTGATTCTGCCGAGTTTATTTGTCTGCACAACCGTTTCTCTATCTTCACATCCAGACTTCCAACGAAGGATTATTCTTATTTTATCTTCTAAGAGTAATTTCTATTTCAGGACAGCGCTTTTTTCATCAAGATCAATTAAGAAATCCTAAAAACTAGAGTAAATCAAGATGAAATAACTTGAGACTAATTTTAGGTCCGTAAAATGTAAAATCTATAACTAGATCTTATAATTGGCCGAAGAGGCTTTATCGGGATGCAAACTTTACAATCTTCACAAGATTATGATTTTGATCATTTTATCTAATGTATATTTAGATCTAGATCTAAGTTACATCTAAATCATGCTTAATTAGTTTCAACATCACAGCTTAATTTTTTTACTTTACTTAAATTGACCCGTTTCTCAATGAAGTGATTGAACAATAGAGTGGAATACACTCTTTAGATTATTTATAGAATAAAATGTTACAACTTTCCAGCAATTTGTCAATTTGCTCCCCATGAAATATCTGGTTAAGTTTTCAACAGCTGGATATAGCAAAATTCATAAGATTTTTAATTTTCCCAAGTCAAGTGTGAGAAAGCCCTATACATCATGCAGGAAAATTGTCTAAAATCAGAAATAGAGCATCAAATGTGTCTTTTTTTAACCTTTTCAGTACTCTTTTTCATTTAAAAATAAACCTTTTGAAGTCATGTCGTACACTTCCCACACGAGCTAGGTTGGCTGTTGTGCTCTTTGTGAATTCATCAAATGCTGCAATGCCAATGCCACCCAATGTATTGAGTCACTTAAAAGTATTGTAAGGCATAGACGAGTTAAACTGAATGAGGTATGCAAAAAAGATCTTAACATTTCTTAGAATTTTTCACCACTGAAGAATTACAAGCTAAGAAACCTTTGTTTTTATCAGATTTCAGAGCTAAATTGTTGAATTAACATTGACCAAAGACCGCATTACGTGTTTTGTAATGTATGCTGCATTGTAGAAGGCAAAAATGGAGTGAGTCGTTCAGATTTTTTGGGGCAGATTCAGAATTTTTTATAGAATCATTCAGATTTTCTTTCCCTGGAGAGTGGCAGGTCTGCTCATATTAATAGGAATTATCACTGCAAAAAATGATAGGGAGAACATTACTATGCATCTGTTTAAAGTAATAAGATTTTGCAATTTTTTTCAACAGGCAAGAAGGCTAAGAGCAAGGCCCCCAAGATCCAGCGTCTGGTTACACCTGTAGTGCTTCAACGTAAACGTCATCGTAATGCTCTAAAGAAGAAAAGAGTACTGAGGAAAAGAGATGAGGCTGCTGAGTATGCCAAGTTGCTAGCTCAGAGGATGAAGGAAGCTAAGGAGCGTAAAGCCGAGAGAAAGCGATCGAACTCCAGGAGCAAAGGGGATTCAGTCAGAGAGTCCACCTCAAAGTCAAAATAAATTGTTACACCAGCAATTCTTCATGTGAATAGGAATAAATCTGATAACATATTTCTTTGTTTTGAATGTTGTTATTCATTTGGGTGCTTGATGCTTGATACATTTGAAAGAAACATTATTTAAAGCAAAAGAAAGATAATAGTTAATGCCAAGCTGTCCTCACAACATTTCATTTCAATTTTAATGCATGATGCAGGCAGGCTGGACAATAATTCTAACTCTGATAAGCTTTCCTGGACTGAAATGAAAAGTTAAATCAAAGCAGGTTTCTTTTTTTTTTTTATTATTATTAATAGATCTTTTGATTCAGAATTAGAGAAATTTGGCATCAAATTGATCTCTGTAGCTTGATTTTGGTGCACGCCACAAAATTTATTCCAAAAGGTTAATTTTCTGAAACGCTATTTTAAAAAACTCATTCCAACAGAAAACAAACTTTTTTTTTTAGCAGTTAAAGAAGAGATAATTTGATTCTTATTTATAAATTACATGTATAGTTCAACTGTTTTTCTATTTCCTGAACATTATAACAATATGAGTACATTAAAAATGACAAGTTAGTAATTTGCAATTAACTGCATACGCAATGAGTAAGCATTTCAGCCTTTTTCATTGTAGCAAGCTGTATGCAAAGACTTTACAATTTTTTTTTAAAAGGTTATTCCTAACAAATTCAAACTAAATGCTCCAGTAAGATTTGCAATCAGTACCCGGTAGCCCCAGTTGTAATGTAAACTCAAGCAAAGTTGAAGACAAAGGGTACTACAACACTTTCGCGTTTTCGCCTCTGCAAATTATGATAGGCCCACACATTCTGACTCTGAGGTGAGTCAACTTGTTGAAATGTGAAATGAGTATTTGGCAGCCTTGATCTCTAAGTCTAACATAAGCACTGTCTCCCATGGAATACAATTTACAGTAAGTAAATAACAAATAAATTTCACTTATAACAATTAGGCTCACTAGAAGTTTTTTCATCTCTGATTCGAACTAGGTAATGACGACAGCTCTTGATCTTTTCATAAAATATTGTTATAACAAGGGTTGCTCTTATTCCGGCAAAAGGAAATGAATAATTTATTGGGATGAATGAGAGATATACATGTAATTGTTTCGCAAAAATCTTTGCTGTGAGTTGCATAGATCTTGTGTAAGATGTTACACATGCTATGTGATACCAGAGCTCTGGTGATACTGATACTAGGCCTAGACTATGCTTTAATGGGAGGGAATTGTGTGGAGAAATTGCATGAAAGCCTGCATCACTTGCTCGGGAGCAATGCAAAAACGCTCTAGCTTTTTTTCCTATGAAAAATTTTAGTGCTTCTTTCCTATGTACACTCAGATCTAGATGTTATTACAGGAGGACACGATATTGATACTCGTTATTGCAGAAATAAATTGACTTAAAGTTAAATACAGTAAACAAAAAAAATGGGGATATTCAGATCTGTCGTTATAGCAATGTTTGTCGTGTTGTCAAGTGTGAGTTCCACTGTGCATGTGCGAGTAACAAGAGAGACATAACCAAGGATAAGCTGCATCAACCTAGGAGAAAAATTACTCTTTCAGCCAATTTTAAGGGCTGCCTATTATTAGCCTGATTGAGCTGAGCTCAAACTGTCATAGTAAATATACATGTAAGCTTTGCACAGTAAATTTTCATGTTAAAATAAATGTGAATCTACACACTGTAAAATATAATGGATTTCAAAATTTGCTAAATTAAAACAAAAATAATAAATTAGACCCTAGACCTTTTTTTTTCTTAGTGCACTGATTTTGCTTGACTTCAATTTACTTTAAAGTTTAAGAGAAAAAAATGTTGTTTCATACTTCCTTATTTTTACCTGGAAATTTCTCTTCGAAAATGTCACAAAATTCTGTGAATCAAAATACGTGTAAATGCCATCTTCTGCACATTATTTTTTTAACCTTTAAGTAGAGTATTACATTTGATTCATTTATGGTGCGTAAAATTAAGTTACCTACCATAATATTAACATGCTTTACATCAGGATATAGTCTGACTGTTGGTATTTTTAAAACTGACAAGAGGGCAACTTTTATTTTCTTCAATTTTATCGACATGGGAAAAAACTGCTTTTCATTAACTCCTCGTAAATATGGTACATCTTACGTACTTTTCCCGACTAACTCTGTAAACAACGCAGGTCAATTTAGGAAACACCTTGCCTGCCACAGTACGAAGTTTTCCCACACCTCTGACACAGTCCAGACCTTGCTCCCCCGTATACTATCAGTAACACACTTGCTTAGATTAACTGATTTAAAAAAAAATTGCAGGCAGCGCTTCATCCATGGTAACGACCTCAATGAGAATGTGTCAAAATCATCAATGGTACAATCACTCTCTTGACGAGAATTTCTTTAGAGTTGGCATCTACAATTCAGCCATGTGCATCGATGACAAAAAAAAAAAAGCTGCAATCTTCACGGAGATTGCGTCGAAAACTTGGACAAGTACAGCAGACTATGCTTGTACGTAACCTTCATAAAAAATGTCTAATTGTTATTCGAATTACGATCAGTTTCACCTTATTTTGGAGGATAAAGGCCTCATATAATTGCATATAACACTAGCTGTAAGTGCAAAGCTGGGACCTTCGAATCAACTGCAAAATTATTACAGTACCTGCTACCTGTACGAAATCACATGACTTCAATAATTACGACCGCATTACACGTGGAACAGGGAATGTGTTCGATAAAAGAAAGCCAAAAGTGATGCTGACGTTAAATACATAGCATGCATGTAGTTGATCGTACTCATAACTCCGCAAAATGTCGGATTTTATCGCAAAACATGTACCGCACTTGTTTTTTTGTTTTTTTTTCCCTTAATCTTTAATGAGAAGATGGTCAAAGACCACGAGGATAATCAGCATAAAGATAAACGTTATTATATATTTTATAAGCTAGAGACTTATGGGAAGGAACAATAACTGCAAAAATTATTAATTTGCTATTATAATTACAGAACCTCACCGTCAAAATATCAATAATTACGGCTCCAATGTAGATCGCTTAAGAATGTTCTCTTTTAAAGTGAAAATAACTAAAAGATTCACATACTGTGTTGCATATCTCCAGCCTTCACTTTTCTTCGTAGCAGGTGTTTGACGTCGTAGACAACACTCGATTTACAAGAGTTTTAAGATGTTTGATTTTCACACCACTAGTCCCGTTATTTGAGCATCTTCGTTATTCTCACTAACTCAGTAACTGTACTGGTTAGACATCTGACGTCGAAAGACCAGTTACCTAGCTAGAGGGTAGCCTACATACATCTAGTGGTTACAGGTGGTCTGGTGCGCCCCCAGCCCCACTCACCTCCACACTTTACCGGAAGCAAAAAAAAATAAAAAAATAAAATTAAGATATATATATATACACAAAGAGCATGTACTTAACAAAAATCTGACAAATGTTAAAATGCTTTTATCATTAAAACAAAACAAAACCAAAAATATGCATCATCTTAAAATTAGAATATACGTTTCTTTGAGGGTGGGGAGGGACTATCAAAACAATTCTTAGGACTGTCACCATGTAACATCAAATCTCCAAACTTTAACTTTTTCCCGTTGACAATCTTCTGGTGCCTTATCTCATTTTTAAAACATTCTAAAACTTTGTCTTTACTAAAACCTTTATGTTTCAAACGATTAAGCAATTTCTCCACCTCTTCAGAAGATTTACAAGGACCCCCATGAGCTCTTACTGCCTCTGTACCACTACTACTCTTGGCAATATCTCCTTCAGCTTTGTTGATTTTACGTTCCTGATTCTGTAAAAACTTAGCTCTTATAATAATTATAATTTTTCACTGCTTCCTCTTGCTCTCTGTGCATTTTCCTGAATATGGGAGATTTTTTTTTCTTGCAATAGCAAACAAGCGCTCTCGGATATCAAAAAAAAATTTTTTTTTTTAAATTTCACTAACAGTTTTATTTCTTTTAACCGAGTGAACAGTCGATCTATTATGAAGAGAAGCATTTCATAAGTACACAAGTCATGTTCCATCACCCGCTGGATATGGGTTGACTACTGTGGATAAATGGCGAAATGATCGATGTTTGTAGCTGACTTGGGTCTGTTTACTTTTGAGTCGAGAAGGAGATCACAGTTTGAGATCATGGCTGATAACAAAATAAATGGTAAGGCGTGAGCTTATTAAAAAAAAAATGCAATGTGGAGTCAATAAATGCACATATTAATCTTGCAATATCTCCATTTCTCTTAAATTTTCTTCCTTTAACTCCTGGACTTTTTACATGTGCTGAGAGTGTTTGAAAAAAAAAAAACAAGAGAGTGAGCATTCTGTCGTGTTACATGTACCATACACAGCATCATCTTTTGCAGAATGGCATCTTGACCAGTTGCACTGGCGGGAGGGAATTATTTTAAGCGGTTAAAGGTGAGAGAGAGATAAACCATAATTTTTATTTTATCTAGAAGTTAACGAATTAGAACCTTTATGTTAGATGTCAATTTTCTGTTATTTTAAGAGCTTTTCAAAATTTTCTCATGCTAAGAATAATCAATAAAACAAAGTACATGTATAGGGGCTATGTACTTTTGTTTTAATCATCTTCTTAAAAACAACATCTATACGCTCTTCTTATCATCTCAGACGTACTAGATTCATTTACATGTAATTACTGTTCTTTACAGCTCTTTGGACTATCAAACTTTTCATTGCTATTTCATGGCATAGCAACAAAAATCGAAGCATTCTACCGTGTGTTAACTTTTCAATGATTGGACTAAGTAATAAGTAAATAACAATACGATTTATCCCTATCAAGTTAAAAACTTTTATTTTTTTTTTTTTGGTCCTCTCTTTTCTAAGAAATAAAAGATAGTCTAATAATGACTCATAATATCACTTCCGGTCTGAAAATGGCTGATCCAAAATATGCTAATCTACCAGGAATCGTAAGTTGCATCTAAAATCCATATCTAGGTCTTTTATATTTTCTTTTTCTTGCAATTGCACTATGTTTTTTTTTCCTATTGAAATTGCAGCAAGATAATAGCTCACAAAAGAGTATCTAACTATTAAATTTGCATAATTTTTCGTGTGTGCAAATAGAGATCCAGACTCTAGAGATCTCTCTAGAAATCTACTGTTACGAGATCTAGATCAAGATCTCGATTAGATATCTCTTAATCTAGATCTATATCTAGATTTAGTCTTAGTTTACACATAACTCAAGTTTTGGCATTTTCCCCCTATCGATGAAGTTGCACTACCCTCACTTCCGATCATTACATTTATTCTGATGTTTTATTTTCTATTTTGGTAACGAAATCCAGATCTAGAATCTAGATCTATGTGTTCATCAACCTTGAAAGTTCTGTAACTGTTAGTCACAGATCAATAGGGCCTACTTTCAGCTTGTGAAGTTGAGAAAAAATTCAAAGATAGAATTTTGTCATAAGTAAGGCAGTGTACTTTTAAAGCAAAATTTCACTATGTATTATATAGGCCTACCCAAAATTTCCTTTGATCCCCCACATTAAATAGGAGAATAGAACTAATCCAATAGTTTCTTTTGCACATCTTGTTGTAAACACTCTCATATTCTAATCCATATTGAAGAGTTTGCATCTAGTGTCATCTTTTTAACAACTGGGTAGAGAAAAAAAATGTTAGTTTAAAAATCTTAGTCTTTGAAAATTTTCTTCTTAATTTAGTTAAAATTTTAGGTTGAAATTCATTCAAAAAAACTGAATTCTAGTAAATAGTGCATGTGGGTGTAAGGGTAAAAATTAACAAAATCTTATTTATCTTGACCAAATAAGTGCCCACTGTCGAAAATCTTTTGACAATAGACCTCATTCTGCCTGTAAAATATTAAGTCCAAAATCTAAAAGAAATCTTCTTACTTTACAGGTGTAAACATAATATCTTTGGATATTGGGCACTATTATTATTGGTTCACCTTTGGGGCTAGGTCATATTTGGTGATAAATTTAACAATGGAACTCTACGGACCTCAAATAAATTGTTTTATTTGTGTAAACCCAAATTTTTCAGGATGTTGATTCACCAGATGTCTTTGAGTCAAGTGACCTTCCAGAGGCTGAACAAAACCTAAGCAACCAACCAGTAAGTTAATTTGATTATAGTCTCAAAATTGACTTGCATTCAGCTAATATTTATTTATACATGTACTAGCATGAAATTTTCAAACTTTATTAATTATAAATAAGTAAAGTGAAGATTTTATATGTTCAATTTGGTTCTTCTTATAAGGCTATAGGACTAAAAATTTCAGGGGCAGCTTTGAGTTAAGAGTATAACCCCTTATTAATTTTAGCAAAATAAATTTTTGTCAATTATAATTTTCAGTGCGGGTTTAAAAAGTAATTTTCAAGAAAAAAGAAACACATAACCAGTTAGATAGGGAGGCTTATGAAGTTGTTAGTTTGATATTTATGTTCTTTTGACCTTTATTAAATTGTTATTACAATATTATTAGAAAGTGAGTTAAAAGCACTTTTACTCAATAAAAAACTTGATGATCATTGTTTGACATTTGAATAAATTGACAAAGTCTTAACCTTCTGTTTAAGTGCTTATGTTTAATTTTTTTTATAGGTTTTATAGGTTTTTTATTATTGTGATTTTATATGCGAATTTCGATAGAAAAAAATATTTGAAGTAAAGGAAAAAAAGTTAAACCCAGCCAGACGTACACACATTAAAAGAAAAATAAAACCAATCCATTACTTGAGTTGCAACCAAGTATCATCCCATTTGCAATTACACCAAAATTTAATAATTTTGTATTTTGAAACATTTTTGCAGGATGAGTCAAGCAGTGAAAATGTTGAGCGTATAAACATCAACACTGATGCTGCATTTAAAGTATTCAAAGGCAAAACTGTAACCACTGGAAAAACAGGTAATACACAGATAATTTTTTATTTTTTTTTTCCACTCAAATGTGGTATTGTTGCTATCTATTAATTGTTTAACACCTCCTTTTTAAAAAAAATAACAAATGCGATTACTTGAGAATGATTAGGCAAATTCTGTGCCATTCCGCTCATATTTAAAAAAAAAACTACATATTTTTTACCCTTACAATGTTAAGCAAAGTGAAACTGAATATAAGTTTGAAAAAATTTTTTATCAAAGTTTATAACTTGTTCAGGTCTTATTCTATGTTTTGAGATAGAATTATTTTACTTTTAACTCATTATGAAACGTAAAAAGGTAGTCATGAATATGACATTCAGTTAGGTCTAATAGATGATAAAAAGAGCTCATGAGGTGACTCTAGATTTTAAGTCAAGATCTAGATCTAAATCCAGGAGGATGGAAACCAGGTGGAACAATTTAAAAAACTGAAAGACTGCTTCATAGCTAAAAGCACTTGCTTTTCCTTTCTTTTCCGTTTTCCTTGATTCATTTTTTCTCTCATTTTGGAGTTTGTGTAGCACACAAATAACTAATGGAAATATTGCAAAAATCAAGGGTCACTCTCCATTCTCCCTCATACCCTCGCTCCCTCCAACCTCGATGTTAATTTTTTTAAACCCATATTTTCAACACTCGAATACATTTTCTGAAATATATTCAATTTTCTGCACAATTATATTTTTTTTTTAATACAAATAATGTATGAAGTGCATTAAAAAAGTATTTTCAAACTTGGATACACACCAAGGCATACAGAATAAAACAAATAACACATGATTAGATAAAAAAGACAAAGAATGAACATTTTTTTATTTAAATTTTTCTATTTTAATCTAAAAAACATCAAGCCATCATTGTTGCTCAAGCATGAATTTAACTTTTTTCTATTTCAGATTTTTCAGATAGTGTCGGCAAATCAAGAGCAATTGGCTACTTTGCTGATAAAACAGAGTATGAGCTGGTAGGTCTTGAATCCTAATTTTACTCACTAATATCTGTAATCTGAACATAAAAAAAATAGTAACATGAAAAATAAAGAACATATGCAATCATCATAAATAAATAAGTCATGAGTTGCTCATGTCATATATGTTTGCATGTAGAACAATAGTTTCTTTATCAAGTGGTTATCAGTGAGAATAATAGTGAAAAATAACTGTTTATTTTTTAATTAAATTTGAAATTTCATCATCTGACTCAGTAAGACTGGTTCTCTGAGAGACTTAGACAAATTTGAACTAATTCTTTTTCCTTTACTTCTTTTCAAACTAACAGGCTGAATCTGGACTGAAGCAAGAGACCCCTCAGCAAAAGTTTCAACGATTGCAACATGAGATGCGAGAACTCGCAGAGGAGGTTGGGAAAATTAAGGTAACTGTTTGAATGAGCAAGAGGCTGTATGCGTAGATGGTTAATACATTGTTTGTTTTTAGTTCATCATAGGCTGCCTTTTGATAGAGTTTCTCATGTATTTTACTTGTATTCAAAGTAAATATTTCTTAGATTGACATTGTAGGTCGGTATTGAAAATCTATCCACGTTGCATGAGTTTTAATGTCACAATGTGCTTATATGTTTGAAAAGCAGTTTATGGGGAAAAATTTCAGTGCGATTCAGAAGTTATACTCAGTTTATCAATCCTTATGAGATTAAAGTAGGCTAAAAGTAACTACCCTAAAAAAATCAATTTCAAGATAATTAGCTTTTAGAACATCTGCCTTCATGATTGATAGGATCTTCCTCTTGAATTTAGCGGGTGAGCTAAGGGCCTGATCTTGGCAGTTTGGCCCTGTCCGACGAAAGCATTTTTTATACGCAGAGCAATCCTTAGGCTACCTTGTTATGGATGAGCCTTATCAAACAATCAAACAAATTAAGGAAAAAGTCTTCATAATAGATCAGTATGAGTTTAGTTTCAATCTTTCTCCTGAACTTTTTTTTGTGCTTGACATCATGATTAACATAACTTCTTGCTCATTAATTTTGTCTTCAGTTGCTTGTAATCATTCTCTCATTGAATTCAAGTTGTGTTTCATTTCATATCATAAGGATCTATTTAGCTAATTTGATCAGTTTTTGGGTTCTGTCAGCAATAAAGGAAAAAGCTCCCAACTCCTGAAAGACTGATAAACGTTAAATTTTTTAAGCTTAACATGAAAAAAAAGAATGACCATATGCGTTTGCCTAAGAATAAACATCTTGTGTTATCTTTGCACAGGGAGCAGCACAAGATAGTGGAGCAGGAGAGACAGGGTCTCCTGTAGTCCTCGGCAAACAGCTGGAATATTTGCAGCATCAGCTAGCAGATCTACACTTGGAGAAGGTGTTAGGACAAGAAGCCAGCCTTGATCTGGCTGATCCGCAGGGAGCTCTCAAAAAGTGAGTCTTTGTTTTTTTAATGCATTTTCCAACGTAAAGAAAAACATTTTTTTTAAAAATTATCCAAACTATTCCAGGTGTGGGCAAGCAAGAGAAGAGTGGGGGATTACTGAGGTTCATCATTGCCTTATGTGAAACAGAGATCTCCAGATCATAGGAAAAAAAATTGCTTCTCTATGTTATTGCTAACTTAAATAATCATAAATCATTAACCTTTTCTAAATAAAAAAAGTGGCATCACCCTAATAATGTTGATGCTTTCAATGTTGTCTTTGTTCATCCAAATGCTCCTAGACCTAGTGGTAATTCTAGAGAGATTGAAGGCTTAAAGATCTAAAATTTTACCTTGGCAGGGGAAATTATTTATAGTAGGTACTCTAAACAAGTTTGTGCGACTCAGATGTGGACTAGCAGTTAAAAGATAATCTTCCCTACATCTGTACATAAAAACTATGAAATGGATGTTTGAATGAAAATTTCATAAACAAACTTAATTCTTTGAGTGCTAAAGGTAAGCAGTTTATCCTGAATCAATGGAGCTACCAAAGAAAATTGGGAAAGGATAATAAAACTCATGTCATTGCTATGGCATATGGCAATGTTCTTCTTTGTTTTTGGGGCAGTCAATAGCCTCTGCAACTAAAGTCATTCAGTATCTTTTATGTCATTAAGTTTTCTTGGGCTCTGATATAAAAAATAATTATGAGAGGTTGCTAATCATTTATCTTTGTGATTGCAATGTTTTTCTAATTTCTCATTATAAAACATAGCTGCTTACATTTTTCACAAGCTTCAATGTTATTGTCTATGAAAAAGGGAAAATGATTTTGCTGCAGTTTTCAATTTGTCTCAAATGATATTTATGTAGAGTCATTTTACTTTGAAAAGTGACAATGTGAGATGTTACAAGCTGTTCAGAATAAAGTGACTTCGTTATGACATAATTTTGGACAAATTTGAGGTAAAGAAATGAGCCTTTTTCATTCTAATATGCATACTACCTTTTTAGTGATATTATTGCTCGTTCAAAATGCACTAATTTTTTCCTATAACCTTTCTCCCCTCCCCAGACGTTTACTGACAGAGTTAGAAAGCTTCAAGCCAGGCAGTACTGCTGATGGGAAGTCCAAAACTCCGAGTTCAGGGGCCAAGGACCATGTCCTCTATGAGCTGTATTATAGGCCAGAGCAAGCACAGTTTACAAAAAATGCTAAGGTATGTTCAACACAAAGTTGGCTCTTTTCCCTGCCTTTTCATTGATCTAATTCTACTAGAAAAAAAACTGATGCAAAAAGTAAAATTGTATTGGGCTCAAACTTGAACAGCCATGGAAAAATGAGAAAACTTTATTTATAATGCTCACTTGACTTTTTTTTTTCAGTCTGTCAAATTCAGAAATGTCTATCTGGTTTTAGGCAATGTTGATCTCATGCATATTGCTGTCAGATTGCTGAATGGACTTTTTCAGTCTTGTCAAATTAGGAACATGGATGTAAGGCAATAGTTGATCTCTTGGTTCTTCTGTGGCTCTGATAAATATTCTCTATCCTTTATCATTTAGGTAGCATCCCTTGAAGAGAGATTAGAAAGGCTGGAAAGTGTTGTGGGCAAAAATCTTGAAAAAACAGTAAGTATCAGTCAAATGTCGGTAGAAGCAATTTAGTGTCAACCATTTTACTCTTTATACAAAAATTAAACACAAAGCACTTTTTAATTTTTTTTATGTCCTCTTTTTTTTTTTTTTTTAAAGGGGGGTGGAAAGGGGGAGGGGGGGAGGAGGAAGAAACACAGTTACCTTCCAAATAGAGTGCATTATTTAACTGCTCAAGTGATTACACTAATTTGGAGTTGTGAAGATTAAAAACTCATTGTCTACAAAAATACATGACTTGCTCTTGTTTTTCCAGACTGTCTTGAATGTGGACACAGAAAACAAATCTTTAATTGTGAGTATCTGCAATGTTATGGTGTTAATAGTAGGCAAACTAATGGGAGTATTAAGTACGAAAATTACATGAATCTCCAGGAATGATTTTGCAGTGATATCTTGAATGTTTAATATAGTCTATTGTTTTATATTTTTTTTTTTGCATAAGTATTTGCTTTCCCGAAAAAATAATTTTTTTTTTTATTCTGTTTTTGGGGCAAAGTTTTGATTTTTTCTCATACTCTAATTCAATCAAAAGTATTATTTTCCTTTTCATTTTACCCTGGTGCATATTACTAAGGGTAGATATAAAATTTGATGTTTGAATTACAAAAATAACAAAATATTTACCAAGAAGACTTCTGAGTTTCTTGTGAGTTCTGTAATATGAGGGCCTAATCTTATTCAAGAGTTCCTTGGTTTGTTCTGAAACCTTATTAAATTATTATAGAAAGTTCCCCATAACATTTTCTGTACATTGAAATTGGCAGAGCAGCATTTGTTCCAGACTTATGAGCGTAAACACTCACTGCCAAAAAGATGGAATTGAGCTTCTCCACTCTTTAATCTTAAAAATGAATTCCTTTGCGTATGGAAGGTGTTTCATTAAAATGTTTTGTATTACTTTAACATTATGTTGCAGTTGTAAGCTTATATATAGTCTTTTGTTGTTGTTACATGACTTCTTTGTCTAGAGTGCTGTTGCAACCCTCAACTCCAAGCTGTCACTCCTAGATGCCAGCAACACGGAGACCGTTGAGGCTAGACTAAATGCTGTCTTACAGAAGATGCAGCAGATCGCAGAGAAAAAAGCTAAAGAACCTCAAGCTGATCCTGACAAGCAACAGAAGGTGTGAATACTGAAGTTTCTCTTTCAGAACTCAGTAATTATCATTTTCTTTCATCAAGTACATGGCATTATATAAAGTGTCAGATTAAGATAAGAATAAATTGTGTTTATATTAGAAGAGTTATAGGTGCAAAATCACCAGTATAAGCATGACATCATACCATCTTTTTATTTTTTGACGATCCAATGGCTCTCTCGGATTTGGATTTCATACTTGTAACAATCAATACATCAAGTCCGGAAAGCAAGAATATTGGTTGTTAAAATTATTCAGCCTATTGACCTCTTTAGTTTATATAAATAAATATCAGATCAAAGTGTGAGGATTAGATCTGGGGATAATTCAAAGGCACCAATTCATTTTTTGAGGTAGTGAAAAGCACTGTTCCTTGCTATAGAGAAGTTGTTTGCTCAGATAGGTGTGCATGTCCTGTGTTGTGGCCACCTCCTTTACAGTTAAGAGTATGAACCCAACAGATCTATTAGGCCTAGAAATAAGGTAGAAGGAGAAAAAGGAGTGGGGGGGGGGGAGAGGTGGATGGTCTAGTAGGCTTTAGGACTATGAAAGGAGGGAACTGTTGCAGCCACAAAGTAGGTCTAATTTCATTATGTTATTATACAATCTATATTACACATTGGAAAGGAAAGTCCACAACAAACAACCTTTTATAGGGTATTTGTTTCCCTCATGAGAGCCACCATGAACAACAAATTTTTCAACTGACTTGAGTGTATTTACATACTTTATTTTTGCAATCACGGGTATGGACTAGAAAATGAGAGAGATCTTCACAGTTCTACACCTTGTTCAACATAACAGGTTTAGATTGTTTTTTCCCCGTTTTTCTCTGTACCCCGATCATTCAAATTTAACTTTATTCATAGTTTGTCTTTATGCGAGACTTCAAAATAATAAAACTGGACTCCAAAGGACCAATAACTCTATTCCTATGTGCATTTAGAATCATGAAAATTTGAAATCATTTCTGCGTGACATTTACAACCCAAAAAGATGGTTTATAAAAATAACTAGGTTAAACAAAACTTATTTCTCTTCTCCAGCATACGGCTAAATGTTCATTTCTATAACAAGTTTATTTGGCCTTCAAATTGTGCAATGAGTTCAAATATCTTAATCTGAAATTCATCAATGTGGGACATCATCAAGTGGCATTATGTGTTTATTGACAACTATTCCTTTCACAGGTCTTCACCCCTCATTACTTTCATTGTTACTGACAATCTTCCTTCTTTATCACATCCGTTTATGGTATTTTTTTTTTGTGGCCTTCTGGTGCTGTAGCAACCATTGTACCAAGCATTTTATTTCACAATTTTAGTGAAGAACTTTGCCATCTTTCAGATCACTGAGCTGTATGAACTGGCCAAGAAATGGGAAGCGACAGCTGAAACATTACCTCAAGTTGTAGACAGGCTTATCTCCCTTAAAGATCTGCACGAGCAGGGTAAGAACTAAGAAGGATCTGATCGCTTCAAGTAAACTCTCGTAAATCAAAGATAACACTTTCGTCTTGCAATATTTGCTCTAATTTTGATTGCCTTCTTTGAAAATGACTCCATCTATACTCTTTTGCTTGTCTAATTAAAGACTGAAAATGAAGTTCCTGATCCTATTAAAAGGGAATAAAGGGTAGTTTAAAAAAAATTGGACTAGTTCCTAGTGTTATTATTTGATTTAGTATAAATTGAAACACAGTGCAATCTGTACAATTGACATCATTTTATCGATTCTCTGAATATATTAACAGATGTAAAAATCTGCTTTTAAAGTTTTTCCTTTGCCATTGTTCCTTATCACAAAAATCAAATTCTGTTAGCTGTCATTAAAAAAGACATAACCATAGTTTTACTTTTTCAGTGCCAATGATTATTCACAGAAAAAATAATAAAAAATAACAAAAAAACGTGTTTATCTGTTAACTGTTTTTATTTATTTCATGCCCATATGTCTTTCAAAAAAGTATTTGTTCACCTCCAATTTAAACTCTTCAGCTCTTCAGTTCAGCCAAGCTTTGACTTACCTCGACACTGCACAGCAAGAGGTCAAGGCCAGCATTGCAGAACACACAGACATGCAGAAAAAGGTAAAATAGTCAGATCAGATGATACTGGGTACCTCAATAAACAGAGAAATAATTTGAATGGTTGGAGAAGCATTAGTAGCTTCAGTGGTTGTTAGCTTCGCCCCGATGGTTCTGTGGAGATTAGAAATCTGCACCAAGAGTTATAGAGTTTGTACAGTTGTGTCCAGCATGATGGTGGTTTGAAACAATGAAATCAAACCTCACAATTAGATGTGTTGAATTTCTATACTAATAGACAAACCATTTTGAGCTATGTTATTGAAAGAATTGAATTGATGCAGGAGTTTTACTATCCCTAGCATTAGCTAGATTCTTTTTTTATTTCCTTTTTTGTTTCAAGTATTTGACTGAACTGGTTCTTCAGAGTAAAAAACAAAAAAAAAACAAGGTCAATCATGTTCTAAAATAACATGTCTTTCATTTGTACAACAATGTCACTTTCTCCAAATTATCTAATGCATGATCCATGGGGTGGATTCAGATAAGGCAGATGCTATTATGCTTCATCTAGATAAATGCTTTTGAAATATTTTTTTCATATTTTATTTTCTATCTCAGCTTTATTTGTGTTGGTTTGAATGTTATCTTAAATGTCTGCAAAATGTCATGCTATATCTGCCATATTGTCCTTGTTTTTTCCCCAGCTTCAAGCCAGCATAACAGAGAACAATGCAATAATTCAGAAAAATGTGGAAAGTATAGAGAAGAGATTGCAGGCATTGGGAAAATCTTGAGCACCATAGACAGCTTAATCAACAATGTCTTTTTTGTCCGCATGTTCTTGAGTTTTACTGTTGCCACACACCCTAGTCTTGTCTTTCTATTATATTCCCCAATCCTTATCATTTTAATATTTTATTGCTTTCTAGGTCAATTAAAAGATTGTATTCTTAGGTCCCAATTCAACTTTTAGGATTTGATATTGAGGCACTTGGAAATATATACTAATTTTTTTCACATCACTCTTTCCATGTAATTTTTGTTTCATTTAGCAATTTGTTCATCAAGTCAGTGTTTCCATTCTTGCTTTGGTTGTGGCCAGGGTATGTAACTTATTCTAATTGTAATAATTCTGGAAGAGCTTGAATCTGGGTGTCTCGGGAAACTGGGAGAAAATTAGTCACTATAATTAGTCTAACACCAAATACCCCTATTTTTTTGTATTATTCCTTTTTTTTAATGATGTAGAAAAATTTTGGGATTTTTTTTATTATTGCTTGTGATGTAGCAAATGTAAGAGGTAATTTATAACCCCTTTGCATCTATTCAATTATAAATTGTATATTTCCATATTTCCAGCTTCAAAGCTGTTGGAGTTTAAAAGAATGGAATGGAAAGACTCTTCTGTGTGTAATAAAGCCAGCTAACATCAATCTGAGAATTGCAGTTTTCCCGCTTTTAATATTATAGCAACCATAAAATGTGCACACCAATGGAAAAGAAACGGTTTCTGAAATTAAAAAAAAATTTATCGGAAGAAATGCTTAACCCCAAATTTAGTTGTCAGGTCAAACATTTTTTGGACTGGTGACCTAGTTTTGTGCAGTTTAAAGAGCTTTGGTTTTATCATATTTTTTCTTTTCCCTTATGATCCAAGTTTTGAAATAAATGTGTGCAATATTTTTTTTAAATTTGCAGACCACTGAATATATCTGTCATAGCTGCAATATTTGAATACTATCAAGAAAACTTTTTTACTTGTTTTGGACCATTACAAAAACAATGAAAGAGCATCAGAATTTTATTTGAAGCTCTTGTGGTTATGAGAAAACATGTTGGAACTTTGGATAGATGATTTAAAAATATTGCACATTAATAACGCAATACATTTTTTCATTTTTTTTATAACATCATCATGCAAATTAGATGTGTTTTTTTTTAAATTTAGACTTGGCAAAAAAAAAAAAACCAGGTGTTTTCTTTTCCATAAGCTGTTGCGAGAAAGATTTTTGTTCAACATGTACAACAAAACTGATGTTCGACTTCCTTGCTGTATTCTATGTATGGCTATGTAAGTGTAAAAGTTGGGTGTGTATGGTAAGATTTTTAGCTTGTGGAAGATACATGATACTTGCCATGCATGAATACTCATTTAGCTACTGTAATACAATGTATATTCTAAATTCTCACATACTCGAACTAAAATTGTACATCTGTGGAAATGGAATAAATGGTAAATAATATGTCAGAAGACTGAATAAGTCTAGGCCAAAATGATTCTTTTTTTTAATAAATATACACTTTCTATTGTAATTTTGAGCAGGGATATTGCTTGTTATTTTTTTTTTTTTTTAATTTTGCAATGTTTCTATTAATATACTTAAGTTTAATTGATTTTTTGCTAATTAAGCTTGGTGAAAATTAAAGTATGTTTCGAAATGGCCATTGCACAACTTTCTTCTCTTCCTCTATGAGGCTGTATTGTGCATATTAATATTTTGAACTGAAAGAAAATAGCCTATGCATCGAGCATGAGTGTGTGTGTGTGTGTGTGTGTGTCTCTCTCTCTCTCTCTCTCTCTCTCTCTCTCGCTCCTTTCCCCCCCTCTCTATCTCTCTCTCTCCCTTCTCGCTCTTTTCTCTCTCTCTTGCTCCCTGCCCCTCTCTCTATCTCTTTCTCTCTTCCCCCTCTCTCTCGCTCGTTGCTCCCCTTAGGGCTCCTGGACTAGGAGAGACATGTGGGGGACTCTAAACAACGACTTCATGTTTATTATGGATCGTTTATATGCACAAAATAGTGATATATCTTACATAATGATAAAAGCAAACCATGCTTACTCTGTCATTTACAAGTATACACCAATACATAACACTACATTTAAAATAGCACCACCCATATAGGATTTAGCACTAAAGTCTTACGTGTACGGGTATAGCTGCCAACCAGCACTGATTTCTGTATATTCTTAGTACTGCAATGATTTCCAAAGTACTGAAGTACTATAACTTATAAGCACTCTAAGATACTGAAATTAATCGAGTTCAATTTTTTTTTTATCTTTTATCTACTAAATTCTATTATGACTAATATGCAAGATTAAAGAAACTCCAGGTAAATTTTATGGGTTTCCAACAAAGCTCATTGGTATTTGAATGTTTTTCAGTTCTTCAGTTTTATCCTCTAAATTATCCAAAACATATTCAAACTTAAAACCATTTGATCGGTTTGAAAATGGTTGTAAAAGGTTGTGATGTCCTCATATAACAGCCAAAGAAATGTCTCTAAGAATAGGTCGAAATATTGCAGATTTAAATAGAGAAAAAGATGGCGGAGGGAAAATAAACACAACCAAAAACAAGGGCCTAACAAATTACGAAAATCCACCTTAGATATTGTGCAAAAGAATAAAAAAATGAAATACACTAGAACTCTTTTAAAACGTATGAGCATATTCAGGGGAAATATTGATCTCTACACACCACCATAAGACACTCTTCTTATCTTACCTTGTAAACTACTAATTCAAGCTAATAATTGCTAAAACATCTCACCTTACTCGCAAGGATAATGAGAATGATGTTTCAATTTGATTGTAATCTATTAATGACCACTACTAAGCCCTAGTCAGATGGACGGGGAACCTGGTCAAATGAGGTCAGTGCATGCGTCCACCAGCTGATCCAGATGGATACCCAGAGGGTAAAAATCTTTATGGAATAAATAAATGATTTTAACGGTTTTAAATATTTAGCATTATATATCTTGGAGGATAAAGAAGAAACTTTTCTTAAGATTTGAACTTCATATTCCTGTGTAGATACAAAATTTGACAAGAGAAAAGTGAAGGGGAAAAATCACGATCTAAACAATTTAAGACTTCTATTTCTTAATTACATTGAATTTTGTTTTAAACAGCAAGATGTAAAAACTACTTTAGATTCATACCACTTTCTGCACAGCACAAAACGTAGCTACTTACTTGGACTTTTGCACAGAGAAGCGACTCAAAAGAAACAAGCTTCTCAGTCATGCTGGGAATTGCTGTGGGAAAAAACAACCCATACATTATTATACACTAGTGATAATATCTTTTCTTGCACAGCTCCACCACAATCACCTGCATTTTCTCCACCCCTTTTAATGTTCTTTTTCTTGTATTTCCTATTACTGTCAAAATTACCGATATAAACTTAAGAAAAAAATGTCTAAAAAAAACCCAATAAAAACAAGCAAAAAATTTCTATTTTTCTGTTAATCTTTATGAACGTGCACATGCCTCTTTCGTCAAAATACTGATATGAATTGGAATTGAGATGATCAAATCTCATTTCATCTCTTTCAAGACATCTGCATTGTTCCCACAACCACCCTTATGCAATAATCATAAGACATATATAGACTGAAGTTTTAAACATGCTCCTCTGATGTATGTCTGTGTGTGTGTGTGTGCATGCTTTATTGAACACTTTTCTTACAAATCAAAATTCAAATAAAAATGAAAATCAATTTAGAATGTGTGTTTGTGTGTGTGTAGTGACAACCAGTGACGGGGGCTAGTAATGCTTTGTCTCAAATTATTGACAGCTATTGATAAAATGTAATGCGTTAGAACCACAGTCTATGCCAAAAGCAATACGTTACGAGTAATTGAAATGGAACGTAATTTTTGTGCATATGAAAGCGTGCTTTAAAGCTTGCAAAAAAAAAAAAAGGGAAATTTATATCACCATCAACTTTATCTAAGTGCTAATGCCCTATTTCTGAGCTGAAGAAATAATGTTACAAGAGTAAGAAACCATGAAAAAAAAAAAGACAGAGAAGAAACGAAAAGATCATATAAACATAAATGTTTTCCACTCATTTCCACTGAAGATGGTGGTAGGACTAGAACGTCATCCCCTACATCTGAAACGAGCATTCTTAACGGTTTCAACACGGACACCTTCGATGGGTGAGTTTAGGGTCTCACCGTTTCTGCCCCAGCCGCCTGAAGGAGCACCATTGGCCTGGGATAATCTGTTGTGGACAGGCTATGTCAAACAATTATTTAAAAATGGAACCCTACTTCCACCCCCGCATAATTATCTCAGTAAGATTTTTTTCCTCTTCATACACTCATCCTAAAATTCCATTTTTGTCGGTAACCCTTCTAAAGATATCGATTGGTTGTTTGGAGGGAAATTTTGGATTATAAACTTGTCTGAAACAATTTGTCATTTTATCAAGATGGTTGTCTGCGAGAAACACAGAAATCTTGGATTTTGCGGGGCCAGTGGCTTGGGTTTCAGTTAAAACTTGGTACAAAAAAAACCCAAAATAAAACACCAACCAAACTGCGTTGTATATAATAACTGCACAACAAAAATGCCAGTTAACTATCAATATGTTGGGCTATCTTGATTATAACTTTTCTATTTCCTCCTCCGTTATCCTTCTTCTCTCTGTCCTTCGTCCGTTCTTCCTTTTTGTCTGTCTCAATCTTTTTCTAAATTTATACATTCATTTAATCTAAGAGACTGTTCCACTGGCTCAATAGTTTCTGTTAAGAGAAGCAAAGAGATCAGACAAATGTTGGGAAACATAGGCAGATGATCAGGCCTGACGAGAGAGAGAGAGAGAGAGAGAGAGAGAGAGAGAGAGAGAGAGAGAGAGAGAGAGAGAGAGAGAGAGAGAGAGAGAGAGAGAGAGAGAGAGAGAGAGAGAGAGAGAGAGAGAGAGAGAGAGAGAGAGAGAGAGAGAGAGAGAGAGAGAGAGAGAGAGAGAGAGAGAGAGAGAGAGAGAGAGAGATTCTTCCGGCAGTCCTCTTCATCAACAGGAACGAATTCAGATTCTGAAAAAAAAAAAATTGTTCAAGGACATGACCTTCGCAAAACAAATTTACACAACTGAGGTCTGGTCTATAATTAGAGTTATTTCCTATTGCTACAAATCATCCGGAGAGCCGTGGAAGTAAAACAAAAGAAGCAAGTAACATGATAGAAGTTGGTTGAAGGAGGAAATGAAAATGAATCTAACCATCTAAACTGTTCTCCGCGACTGATAATTTACAACTGCACATCTTTTTGACAAGGAAAATATATAGGAAGAAACTGCCAGCGAGAGGAGGACGAAAAGTCAATGTTATCAAACTCGTTAACGCGACATTATTACTTCTTCTTCTTCTTCTTCTTCTTCTTCTTCTTCTTCTTCTTCTTCTTCTTCTTCTTCTACTACTACTACTACTACTACTACTACTACTACTACTACTACTACTACTACTACTACTACTACTACTACTACTACTACTACTACTACTACTACTACTACTACTACTACTACTACTACTACTACTACTACTACTACTACTACTACTACTACTTCTTCTTCTTCTTCTTCTTCTTCTTCTTCTGCTGCTGCTGCTGCTACTACTACTACTACTACTACTACTACTACTACTACTACTACTACTACTACTATTACTAATATTATTTAGCTATATAACTTCTACGTCTACCACTACTTCGACTTATATTATCATTATTTTTGTTTTTGTTGTTTTTGTTGTTGTTGTTGTTGTTATTATTATTATTATTATTATTATTATTATTATTATTATTATTATTATTATTATTATTATTATTATTACTATTACAAAACAGTCAGGGAAATTGAAACTAAAGAGAAAAAAAGATCAACAAGACAATAATATTCTGTTATATGAGGGCACAGAAAACACCAACAACATGAAAACAACACGAACAACAAAATTGGGATATATTAGAACAGTTCGACGATGTCAAAGGCATTCATTGCGGAACCTCAAAGATTTGGCCTGAAATTGAAAAAAATTTCCACATGAAGTCACTTGTGGTCATGAGATTTGTTCCCCTGTGTTCCTCAATATTATTTCTGTCGTCATAGATTACACCCCGACCACGGAAATATTGCATTTATTTGAGGAGATCTAATATACCGTGAACAAAAAAAAAGAAAAGAAAAAATGAGGGAGGAAGAAAATAACTTTGATCGAGTTGACTTTACATAGAAAATAGTACAAT
>JAWDGP010001678.1:1890000-1895000 GCA_033675545.1 Elysia crispata | reverse complement strand
TGCAAAACTGATTTTCTCTATAATTTATCTCAAACAAAACTTTTTCCTCCTATCAAACATATATACCATCGGGCACTTCTGCATCTACGGCAATGGAAAAGAAACATCTCACACTATATGAGCACAATGAAGCTTTAAATAAGGAAATCTTTCACCAAATGGCCCCTGCAAGACTGACGTAACTCGGTATGTTCTCCAGTCGTCAGGTGAAGGATGATCAATGAATATTGGAGATAAAAAGCCTTGGGGGGCGAAAGGACCACTTTACAGGATATGACGACCTTTCCTTCCGATCCAATATCTCATGGAGAGGCTCAGTTGGAATCACGCTCAGACTGACAAAGACGAAGAATGCGTTATTGACAAAATAGGATTTTTTGCCTCAATAATCGCCAATTCGTCTACAAGACTTAGTGGAAGAATTATTTCCGTGAGAACTGTGAGAAGAGCAATCATCTTCTCCACACGCTGTCAAAGCTCAGAGGCAATCGAGCTGTGTGAAGGGTGATTGTCCAAGATCAAGTGGTAGAAGAATCTTCTGAAAGAAAGTTATTTTCAGTCGTTTTCCTGGCACACAGTGTCGTTAAGATGCTGTTGGGGTGGGGGGTCCACTTGAAAGCTCGATGGGGGGTAATGTTGATGAAGATCCTTGTGGGATAGAGGTCGCTGTATTGGTGAAGTTACCTGGATATTATAGAAACTGAACTAGATGGATCTTTGGACACACATGACTGTAGAAAGATGGAGAGATATACTGATGCATTACCCTCGACCATAAAGATGGGAGTCTTATAATATGATATAAATTAGCATGCCTAAATATTTTAATTTAAAATGAAAAATTGAAAACAAACAACTGCCATTGATCTATTATCCAGCACAAGTAATATAGATATGGCGTTATTCAATAAACATAGTAAAAGAGAAAAACCGGCAGCAGTATTTGTGAAGTGGGAAAAGTTAGAAGTATATTATAGATAGACAGTAAATAGATAGATAAACAGATAGATAGATAGATAGATGGATAGATAGATAGATAGATAGATAGATACATACATACATACATACATACATACATACATACATACATACATACATACATACATACATACATACATACATACATACATACATACATACATACATACACACATACATATATACATACATACATACATACATACATACATAGACGGATACAAAATATCAAGCTATTTAAGTTCATGAAAGGAGTTTCGAGCTGATTTTGTAGAAATCGAAATGTAGAACGTATCAATATAGAGAGAAGACTCGGAGAAGAAAGAAGGTGATCTGATGAGACGCAAAAAACTGCCAAGGCCGTTGAGGAAATATCATAACAGAAAAAAAGGAGAAAGTGAGATACAGGAAAGCAAAGTAGAAAATCTAAGACACAAATCTTGAAATCAAGAAGTGGAGTCGGAAGATTACGGGAAAGGTAAAGATAAAAAGAGGAATATAAGGGCAAAGGCAGGAAGAAGAGAAGAGAATAGTGTGAGATAAATAAATGAAAACATTGCAATACTTAATGACATAAAGTGTGAAAAAAATTCATCTAAATTGATACAAAGAGATGAAAGTGACAGGTATTCACAAATACACATATAAAAAAAAGCGAGAGAGAGAGAGAGAGAGAGAGAGAGAGAGAGAGAGAGAGAGAGAGAGAGAGAGAGAGAGAGAGAGAGAGAGAGAGAGAGAGAGAGAGAGAGAGAGAGAGAGAGAGAGAGAGAGAGAGAGAGAGAGAGAGAGAGAGAGAGAGAGAAAAGAGGTAGTCATACAGGAAAAAAGGGATCTTAAGACACAATGCTACATAATTCGAACATTAGATAAATAGATCGTTAGATTGAAAAATAAATACATAAATTGAGAGAAATTAAGAGAAATAAAAGAATGAAAGGATAACATAGAGAGAAAGAGAGATAGAGAGGGAGATATGGATAAATACATAGATAGATAGATTAGATAGGTAGATGGATAGATAGATAAACAGATAGAAAGAGAGAAGGAGAAAGAGTGTGAGAGTGAGAGAGAAAGAGAGAGGGAGAGTTAGACAGATAGTGTGACTATCTTCCAGTCGTAACATTAAAAAAAAACCAAACAAATCAAAAAACGAAATGCTATACAAAATAGAATTCAACTAGAAACTCGTCGATCTCTGTCCACGCATTGATCGTCTACTACCAGTACCCAGAGAACAACTTCTGTTAAGAGATTCCAAACCCCTTAAGTTGCCCTTAAGTAATTTTATGATCAATAGCATTGTACACAGGATCCACCGCTAGCCCGCGACTTTTATCGCGGCTCTGTTTGAACAAGCCCTCATCGGATCATTAGGTTTCGCTTTAAATTGCTTTTCGCTCCGTTGTCGTCTCTCTAGTGATTTCTAAATGAAACTGTCAATTGACTTTGTATTATAATTGCTCTTTGCTCAATAATTTTTTCACAGAAGGTTTTTTTGTCTATAAGAAGGGAGAGACGTTGGCTTCGTTTTTCAATTCTTCGTACACCTTGAACCAGCTATTGTGAAGATTTTAGCTGAAATATTTATCAATTTATTTTCAAAAGTTGACATGCCTTGTTTACAGAAATAAATATATAAATATATAAGGAATTAAATACCTGTAAATAAACAAATAAATTAATAAATAAAAATACCCAAAATAAAGCAATTGTAAAAGCCAATTTTACACCATTCTAAGCATCTACGCTTCCGATAGATTTTCTGTTCACAAAGAATGTGATCAAAGTCTGTTTTCTCTATTGAAACTTCTTTTTTGGGAAAAAAATTAATGTGGCAGCCAAATTTTTTTTTTACACCTTTTTAAGTCTCGCGGGTAATACTTACACAAAGCATTTATGAGCGAAAACCATGTGGGACAAGATTTTTATAGGATCGATTAGCGTGACGTCATCGAGCCCCAAGGGAGAGCAATGAGTTTACTTGGCAGCCTTCTCAAGGGGCGAGAACTCGTGTTATTTTTTCAACATTTACTGCTGGAGAAGCTTGTCAGGTTTCAGTAGCGCCACCAATGTGCCTCGAGGCACCAGTCTGGCCATGAACAGGCCATAACAGACTTATGTAAGTGGAATCGTGGACGAATTGAGTTTTGTAGGGTCTTTGTTATGCCGTCTCTGTTTAGGATAAGATGCTTGATTTGATTGGTGAACCTTATCTCTATTCTTCTTTCTTGTTATATTAGCTAACACCCACTTGAAGGTTTTTTTTCTCTTGAGTTTGCTACTGTATGGTAATGTAAAGCTGCCCTATCCTGGATTCAGGGAGAAAATGGTGTACCGGTAGTATGAAAAAGAAGAATAAGCCCGATAGAAGGGAAAAAGAAACGGACGAAATGCAAAAATGAAAAAAAACAAAACAAAACAAAACAAAAAACGTTGGCTTGATGCGGTGATTAAGACACGCAATCAGCGACAAACAGTAAATCGAATAAAAGACCGTGGTGTAAAGTAAAACCATAATACTGAAATAAAAAACAAAACAAAACAACAAACCAAGATATAAAAGACTAATAAAGGTAATAAAAAATGAGCTGAATGCTTGTACGATAAAAAGAGATGAGAAGAGTTATGAGAGGCGCATTAGATCTCTGGAGGAGGAGGAATGGAAAGAGGGGAAGCGACAAATTTTTTGTTGTTATATATGTATAAAGAAAGAAGAAAGAGAAAAGAAGAATCATATTTGATATTGTGTCTAGAAATAATGCATTTTCTGCCAAAAAAAAAAATACTTTAATTAAGTTTTTACTCGCAGAAAGTAAAAAAAAAAAAAGAAAGTCCTTGTAGTCCTTAAAGAATATAAAAAAAGAACAACAACAAAGAATAGAAAAAAAAATATCCCATTATTTTGATATCAATGGATTACAACATTGTTAAAGACGTAGGCCAAAAGATATGGTCCACTTTCACCATAGAAAAGTCACTAAATATTGTGGAGACAATTTCCCAGTGGAAAGTTCCCGTCTCGTCAAAACCAGTTACCGCACTCAAATTGTTCCCCGAGGCCACAGACGGCTGACTGTCAATACCATGATTTCTGCCGGCGGGCTGAGGCCCATTTTGTTTGACAACCCATACCCCAGTGCGTGGGAGACGTTTAGGCATTTAATATGAAGGAAAGTATTGTCCTTTTTCATGCTATTGAAAAATAGTTCAAGGTATTCGAAAAAAAATACTACTCACAATTTTTTTACTCTGTATTGATGTAGCAAAAGCAAATCATCACTACAGAGTTAAAAAAAAAAATTGAAGTTGACGTATAGTAATCTAAAATGAGGAAAAGAAAAATCGGAGAGAAATTGTTATTTTGTTTAAGTTGTATTTCTACAACTTTTGGCAGTTTTGTGGTATAAACAATAAATAAAGAAAGCGACTTTTTTTTTAAACGACACTTATTCACTACCCCAAATCAAGGAGCAAATACAAGAAGTTGGTCTATGCAGCTGGTGATTAGAACAGGGTCTTAAATCATTTGTGAACACCAAATTGATCCGAAACTCTTCTACTACAGTGTGCACGAACTCAGAGATATAAAAGCTAACCTCCGTGCGCTCGTTCTATGTATAAGATTCTTTGAGGAACTTAAGAAACTAATATTAGACTTCTCAGTGAACTGACCGACAACACTACCGCTACCACTACCGTCTCACAATACCCGGGTTACACATCGTTATTTCACAATCTTTTCACTTCAGAGTTTGATATAGCTGGTCAGTTACTGCTTTAGTTTGTACCTTAGTTTGAAGCCTTGTTACACATCACAGTTTCACAATATTTTCACTTCAAAGGTTGATATAGCTGGTCTATTACTGCCTCAATATCAAACTTAATTTGTGGCCTTGTTACACATC
Source organism: Elysia crispata (assembly GCA_033675545.1). Lineage (NCBI taxonomy): Eukaryota > Metazoa > Mollusca > Gastropoda > Plakobranchidae > Elysia > Elysia crispata. The sequence continues at coordinate 1,890,117 of JAWDGP010001678.1, read as the reverse complement.
GCAGTCAAACAATCTTTAAAGGCAAAGATTGATATATCCGGTCATTTTCTGCGTCAAGATCAACCTTAATTCTTAGCCCTATTACATATCGCAATTTAACAATCTTTAAAGCTTGAT
>JAWDGP010001678.1:1847500-1885000 GCA_033675545.1 Elysia crispata | reverse complement strand
AATAAATTTTGTCACTATTAAACTCTTAATGTTTTCAAAAGGCTCAAATTGTTATGACTGCGAGATCTAAGTCTAATACCCTTAGCTAATAATATATTTTATGCGAATTTGATCCGAGGAAACAAAGATTCCTGTGTTAAAACAAAATATTAGCAATGCTCTAAACAATATACACATTCAAGAAAAGGAAATAGGTATAAATCAATATACGAAAATTCGGATGGAATTTCTTTTAGTAAAAAAACATTTGATAAAAGTGGTGAACTTTTTAGGAAATAAATTTTAAGACACTTGAATAACATATGCGAACTCGGTTAGAAAACAATTTTAATTAAAAGGAAGTGATGGCAAAATTATTTATCAAACAATTTTTAACAAAATTAATCAAAAGAAAAAAAAATGGAATGTACTCATATGTTTCTTTATTTAAATAGATTTTTAAAGATAACATTTATATGAAAATTATTTCATAACATACAGCAAACTTTTAAAATGTAAAAATAACCTTTTGAGGTTTTTTTTTTTAAATTTGGATTATAAAATATTTCTTCCAGAACAATTTCTCCAGTCTCTAGAAATGCGGCTCACTATATCACACTTTGGTGGCGCTATTCATGGATTAAAATAAGTTTGATAAGACACCTCTCTTCTCCTATCCTATTTTGTTATAAAGAAGCACGGAAATTAATTTTCTTTTTTTCCGTCAAGTTTAACTAGAGCTGAACAATGACATTTCTTGTTCGTTCAATTAAACATAAACAGGCAGCCATCAAAGGAGAAAGGTATTAGACTGAACAAATTTTTGAAACTCTAAATGATTTGTATGACTTTGAAGGAGCAGACAAAGAATCTTGCTATATCGAAATTGGAATGATATATTTAAAAAAAAAGGAAGTACTTAATTCGCCAGATGGGGGAAGGCAGAGTCATATCTTTATGATATAATTTCCGGTATGTGATTCAATAGTTTCGTATTATGATGATGATCGGTATATTACGGTCAATTTTGTTCTTAAATTGTTACTTCAACAAAATAACTTAGTTTTTTGATAATCTCCAGAGTGCACCTCTTACATGTGAAGAATCGCTCATTCAGCGCAAGAAAGCTATTTTTGTAGAGGGCGCCACAAACCCTTTCTTTTTTCCCCATTTTTATGAAAAAGATTCATGGGTTTAATTTCTCGAGCTCTGCAGGGTTCCTTTTTCAGTCAAGATTAGGAAAAAATGGAGAGGAGAACCTCTCGGCAGGACAATAATTATTGTGATATAACCAGTGGATAGTCACTCAGCCAAATGTTAGAAGGAAATTCTATTGTCATTATATCTGATTACATAATACTTTTTAAACATCGCGTACGTCATTGAACTAATAATAAACATTCCTATAATATTAGAAAACAAAGTTTGAAAAAAATATATGTGTACTGTCATTTAACATCCAAAAAGTTTGTGTATTGCTGAGGTGAGTCTATACCCAGGAAGTGGATATGAAAAGTACTTTGTTTTCAATTCGATTTCTTCTATACATTGTCCTTCTAAAACTCAGTGCTATTTTTGTACCCTGGTTTACAATGTTTTGTCTTGCCTATTTTTTTTTTCACTCCAATTACTTTTATCAATACTTGTCACTGCTGATGAAAAAAGAAGGCCTAACTTTCAAACGATCAACTACTCATGAAATTTTTTTTTTGATGGCCTTCAATTCATCATTGAGTGTAGACAGAAGAGTGAATCGAGTTATGGTGCATGAAGTCCACGCTGACACCCGCGGTTCTTACACCTTGATGGATCTTCTGAACTTTAAAAAACCCTATCATTTCAACTGAACCGATTACAAAGAATTGACAAGAATTAAGTGATCTTACACGGTTTTTACACCATCTACAATAGTATACGATATATTCTCTTCCAAAGTAGAAGCAGTGGGAACTTTATTAAGTTCACAGGGCGCTCCTCGAAATCTGTCCTAGAGGAGTATGACTACGCCGGATCCAGATTGATCACAAAGCTGAAATACTTGGGTAAACCAATCGTAAAATCTGGCAGAAGATGGGGCATCCTCCAAATTGAAGCATAAACTAGAACATGTCAAAATGAAGGAAGAAATCAGCCTATCGCATACAGATTGCAAGGTCTTGGATTCATTCAAAACAAAGTAGCGGTGAGAGATATAAGGAAGAGAAAAGAGAAATAATATTCATTAATGAGATAAGTCGTAAACAAGATTCAATGAGGGCCAAAAATGTAGCTGATAAGCCTCGGCAATGACATTGGACCAGTGAGGGGATACTGCACTACAGAGATCGTCAACACGAAATAACATCTGGCGTGAGGCTCCGTTGAGAGCAACTTCCTCCTCAGATCAGTCTACGATCTTTCAATGCAAACTTCATGCCCGGAGAAAGGAGGCAGACATTTCATGTCTATTGTACCAAGGCAGAAAGGCTATGAAGGACATCCTAGACTTCAGCAAATTAGCCGTTACGCCCGTGCGGTACACCGAAGGCACAACAGAGAACTTCTAGAACTTCCCTCGGTTTTAATTGAACAAAAGGACAGACAAGTCTGTCTGCGACAAATCCATTGGAAACCACTACATAGAGAGGCACCAAGTCACAGCAACAAGCAAAAGGAAAAGATGGCTGTATGCTTGTGGACACTGGGAAATTTTAGTAAATCTTCTGGAATGGAGTAATTAAGTAAATGTAATGAGGAGATGGAAGTTGATACCAGATTTGTGATCGACCCAGCTTCCTCATATCAGATTATCTTGGTCAAACTTCCGGTTCCGTACGAAAGCAGAATGGAAGAGGCTCACAGCTAAAAATGGAGAAAAATACTTGGACTTATTCAAAGAGCCAGAGAAATCTGACTGCCAAGGTGAAATAATGCCATTTGAGTCTGGCAAAAGACGATTTGTGGGATCAGCCCATTATCTTCTGAGTCAAACTATACTTTTCATATGGCAATCAAAGAAGAAAAACTCTGAAACTGCTAGCTTAGGCAGCTGAAAATAGTTCTCTATAAACTTTTATCTTGAGGAATGACCGGTTGCTTCTCAATAAATATACTTGTTCAGTCATATGGTGTCCGTGGCTAATATGGTGAAAGAAAGTATAAAAATTCCAACCATTTGAAGTAAAAACAACTTGCAGGTAGGAGTCATGGTAGACCTCCTCGATGAGTCTCTTACTACTGTTGTGATACACATCAAATTTCTGACGAATAATGCTTTTCGTATGGTGAGGGTGGCAGAGAGAGAGAGAGAGAGAGAGAGAGAGAGAGAGAGAGAGAGAGAGAGAGAGAGAGAGAGAGAGAGAGAGAGAGAGAGAGAGAGAGAGAGAGAGAGAGAGAGAGAGAGAGAGAGAGAGAGAGAGAGAGAGAGAGAGAGAGAGAGAGAGAGAGAGAGATAGGGGGGGGGAAGAAGACAGAAAGAGATTAATAAAGAGTAACAAACATATAGGCAGAAAAACAGTGGAAATAAGAAGTAAGGCATTAAAAAAACATTAGAGAACTAAAAAGTTGAAGATCGGAAAGTTGGTAAAAAAGTGAAATAATGACTATAACATATTGCTTTATTATGTAAAAAAGAAGTCAGAAATGCACATGTTCTAGTTAGCTGGATCAGAGAAGATTAATTTAAAGACCCGATACTTCCTTACGTGTAAAACAGCATAACACATAATTCTTGTCAATTCTTTGTCTGTAATTGGTTCAGTTAAAATGATAGAATTTTTTAAAGTTCAGAAGATCCGTGCCATTATTTAGCTCCTAACGGTGTTAAGCTTTCAATTTCTTCAATTTCCCCCTTACTCCTCCTCCTCTCCCTCTCTCCCTCTCTCTCTCTCTGTGTGTCTCTCTGTCTCTCTCTTTCTCTCTTTACCTCTCTCTCTGGACTTCATCTGTTTCTGTTTATTTTTTCATGTGTTTATTTATTTAATTAATTATTAATATTTATGGCCAGCCATGTTTTCCTCAAATTGCCTTTTCTCTATCTTTTACTCTCTCTCTCTCTCTCTCTCTCTCTCTCTCTCTCTCTCTCCCCCCTCCCCCCCCCCACCCCCCTGTGTCTCTCTCTCTCAAACGTCGCTTCATTAACTTCTCTTTATTCCTTGTCTTTTATATTCATTTTTTATTTGGCCTTAATTTCCTTTCTCATTCTCTCTCGATTTTTGCCACCCGTCTTTTTATATATAGCTGTACAATCTTTGGGTTTTGCCCACGTCTCTTATATTTTATTTTGTTCCCATTTAATGTTATTCATGTCTTTTTTCATGCATTATTCAAAACCCGCATGCGTTCCTGGGTTTTAACCCATCGGAACCGATAGAAATGATGCCCCCTTTTTGTATCTTTCGGTTTTTTTCGGTCAATTGCGAGAGATTTAGGAGAGAGATAAAACTCGAATTGACATCATAGCAAGTTTATCACTCGATCTTAGCGTCAAATGAACAGAGATTTCACAATCTAATTGGCATTGTTAGCAGGATGTGTCAATTATTCTGTGCCGTTTTGGTTTTTCCCTGCATGCTAAGATTCATGCTTGTAGCTACGGAAACAAGAAATGACTTTATATATTTTTTAACTGTCATTAGTAATATTCCCCTGGTGCTTTTGTCTTTTTTTTTTTTTAAACAATATTCTCGTTTGTTCTTGTTTTTTTCTGCGATCACAGCTTTTTTTTTTTTTTTTTTTTTTTTTTTTTTGGGGGGGGGGGGTGTTGAACTTCCTCCTCCCCATAAAAATAACTTCCTCCTCCCCCCAAAAAAAACCAAACCCCCCCCCCTCTCTCTCTCTCTCTCTCTCCCTTCATTTCTGTCCAACGATAGCTATCTCCTTTTCTCTATCTTTCTTTGCCTCTCTCGTTCTTTCTCTTGCGCTATGTGTATCTCCAAAATTTTATTTCCCAGAGATCATTAATAACGCAAAATAATGAATAAGATAGCTATTGGTTGTAGGCCAAGTAGTGAATACTTCCCCACATCTCTAGGCATTAAATTGGCAAGTTAAAGCTTAAATTGCTTGTCATACAACCACTTCAACTTATATTCCTATAATATATATCGCACAGACGATTATCAATGTTCATAAGAATTTCACGCTTGACAAGGTGGGAAAAAAAACCTTTAAGAGTGATACCTCCAGCTCTGTATGACTAATAAGAGTTTCTTTCACAAATACAAGGACCATCCTCTTAAAAAGAAAAGCTATGTCGACGTCCGTTGATTATAGAACAACACAACCTCTTTGTTCATTTTTTTTTGCTATGATAAAAGAATTTGCATGTAGAAATGTGCATTGTGTAAATAAAGAAGAGGGGAAAATATTTCGCAGTTTAAAGTTTAGACGGCCTTGTATAATTATTTATTCAATCAACTAGATAAGATCAACTTTATTATGAGAGTTCACAAGAAGTAAAAGTAAGTCAAAAGAATAAAAGGTCAAGAGAAGTGTAAAGCAGACATAGTTTCTCATCTCTGTTAGAGTTATTGTTAGGTGATAGTATTTACAACTTTTATTGGTATTATTTTATTATTAACAGCAATATTATCATTACTATAAAAAATATCACAACCTTAACAGGATTGTATGTATGTCGAAGAGGCACTAAAGTGCGTCAATTTCACCCCCCCCTCTACCCTTATATCCCCCTTTTCTCCGACCTCTCCCAACAACCACTTTTAAATTTTTTTTTTTTTTTAACAATTGACATCAAGTATCGGTAAAAGAAGAAACAAGAAATCACGACTTTTTTTTTTATAAAAGGAAACGGTAGATTACTTGGTTAAAAAGTTGAATCTTATCCCCACCCCCCCCCAAAAAAAAAAAAAAAAAAAAAAAAATTAAACTGTTTTAGCATAAATGTTACATCTAACATCGGTCGAAAATTTTTCATGTTACGAAATATTTTCCCTCCAAACAAAGAGTTGTTTCAAATTATCATCAGAATACTGTAAAGTTTAGGTAAGTTGTATGAGTACTTTGAAAGAATGATTAATAACCATAAAAAAAACCCCACCAAAAAACACCACCACTACCAACAACAACAACAAAACAAAACAAAAAAAACCCCCATAAAAATCTTTAGAGCAGACAGAGATAAGAGAAACACTCATAAACAAGTCAAGTGTGAGAAGAAAAGTAAATGCTATCTGGGATGAATATGTATGCAAAACGGAAGAGAATAGCAAGTCACAGTTAAGCAGAAAAGTAACTGATAAAGTAAGAAAGGGCAATTAAAACTAGCTGTGACAAGCACACAATAATTAGATTTAAACCATTCAAAACACAACTGGGTGAATGTCGTTATTTTATAATTTATTACTTTTTTACAAAAAAAAAAATTCCGTATCAATATTTTGACATTTCATATTTTGTATACAAACTTCGTATTTTCTTTATGCGAGTTTGTGTTATGGAGGTTCCTATTAAGAATTGACATCGTGACACATAGCTTATTCTCAGATTTTTTTAAATCTTAAAAGTAACCAGGTTTATGAAGAAATTAATCTCGTACAATTTTCTATTTTTTTGAACCATCCAATCAATCTCTATGTATTTAGATGAAAAACTAAAGATAGTTATTAGTATTTAAAGCAAACTGGTTTTATTATGCGGATTATAAATTGCCCTTTACGCTTTAAAGGGAAGAAGCAATTGTATTTAACAGAAGCGAACACATCTATGTAGAAACGATGTGTTATTCTTTATTGATCCCTGGAAGCCACAGAGATTTCTTTTCTGAAGAGGGTTTCAACCAATCACATGTTATTTTTTTTCCTCGACGTACTTGAAGTTCTAACTGTACATGTATGTTCCTTTGAAACTGACCTCTTAAACATAATCTCTTTCGTACTTAAACTCTTTGGATTTCGTCGCTCCCCATTCACACCGAGTTTTATGTCTCCGTCTACAACTACTTTAAAAAAATTCTCTATTGCTAGCATGTCCATGTTCTTTACAAAGTCCTCAAAAACTAAAAACACAGAAAAGTAAAATTTTCCAAAGACGAAACCAAGTAGTTCACTGTAGAGAAACCTAGGGTTATTGAAAGAAACCTAGAGCTCAGATCATCCTCTACAGTGCTGTTTTCTCTGGTAGAAAGTCTTGAGAGTGCAGTCTGGGCAGGAAGGCTATAACCGTCTTATATCTTTCTTTTCCTTCTTTCTTCCTTTCATATCTTTCCTTACAGCTACAGCCGAATCTTCAAATGCTTCCATCTTCAGTGTTGAGAGATGCTAGAAATCTCCCTTTCTCTTGAGACTAATACATGTGGCAGTTTAAGTGTTTTGAGAGAGAATGAAGGAGCGAAAATCTTGTAAAAGGTCTCCATTTCCTTATTTGTAGGAGAAATTTGAGAGAAGACAGCTAACATCTCAATAGAATCTGATCAATAGCCCCCATCATTAGGTTTGGCATGTCCATCTATTGGGCAGGATGCCAAGGGTTTTGTTAACGGTACAGAATTTATCTTAACATCGTATAATGACAAATCGATCTATCATTGTTTAAGGAGATAGATTTGACATAATTATATTAAGATTTTATTTCTGCAAATATATATATATATATATATATATATATATATATATATATATATATACATATGTATGTATATGTGTATATATATTTTGCAAGCTTGTTTTACAGATAAACACTTTTAAACAATAAATGTTATCAAACTGGTTCGTTTTTTTACACGCAATATATCTTATATAAGCTTGGTGTTTTTGTTTTGTTTTTGTTTTTCTTTTTTTTTGAAAAAGGGGGGGGTGGGCGAGGGGTCATGATACCCAAAGCTGAATATGGATAAAAAGTTAAAGAAAAAAGAAGCGGAGTAAAGGAAGATAGATGAATCTATGAAAAGAAAGACAAGATAGCCTGATAGATGGAAGGATAAATAGATAGGCAGGCAGACAGGCAGGGCGGTAGGAGCTCAGAAACAAATAAATAGACAAATAGGATGAAATACAGAGAAAAGACCCATAATAAATTAGATAGCAATGGAGAGATATAACAAGAGTCAAGCATCAGTGTAGACTCAGTAAAAAACACCAGCAGTGAAAAGAACGCTCGGGGTATTAGGTTGGCCCATGTTGGGGATCAGAATTAATTGAATTGGCAGACCTGCTAGTCTGAAGCTTATGTTAAAATGCTGAAAGATCTTTCTTCAGCGCATCGTTTTGTTTGGTTTTATTTCATTTGGGCGTTTTCTGAAATTGAAACTCCCTTTGGAGCCGAGCAAAATGAATCTCTACTTGGCTTCGTGACAAATCTACCTCGCCTCTGCCTGTCTTTGTTTCTCTCTCTCTCTCTCTCTCTCTCTCTCTCTCTCTCTCTCTCTCTCTCTCTCTCTCTCTCTCTCTCCTTTTTTCTCTTCCCCCCTCTCTCTCCCCCTCCCTTTTTCTCTTCCTTCTCTCCCTCCCTCTCTCTCATCCTTCCTTTTCTCTCTCTCTCTCTCTCTCTCTCTCTCTCTCTCTCTCTCTCTCTCTCTCTCTCTCTCTCTCTCTCTCTCTCTCTCTCTCTCTCTCTCCAAAACGTATCTATCACTTTCTTCCTAGCTCCATCTCATTCTGTCTGCACCTTTCTCTCTTTCTCTTCAATAATCTCAAAAAGCAATATTCTGTAATAGCCAAATTATTTTATTTCTCGATTCATAGTGAGGTTTGAGAAGCCAAAATTTCAAATTCAATTCCCTCTATCAGGGCATTATGACATGATTTGTTAAAGCATGTAAGATTAAAAAACATGTCTTTTAAACAGATTATGGTCAATTTGTAGTCAAAGTGTGTAGAAAAGATGACCCCCCTTCCCTTTTCCCTCTCCTCTCCCTTCTCGATATCTATCCCCCTTCTCTGACTCTCTCTCTCTCTCTCTCTCTCTCTCTCTCTCTCTCTCTCTCTCTCTCTCTCTCTCTTCAGATGTTATTCCCTTTATGATTGCGCTATCACATCACTTACTGAAAATGTTAGATACAAAAAATAAATGAGCATTATCAACAATTCGTTGTAACAGTGTATTCATATCACCTTACGCGATTTGCAGTGCCAAGAGAAATTACGTGATCTTGGAAACATGTTTAGCATTGCATGCGTTACAGTTAACCCCCCCTGACAAGCATTGCTATATATAGGATATGAGGGTAAGTTAATTTAAAAATGTGCGACGCAAAAATAAAAACAAGCTAACAACCCTCGTCTAAACATCAAGGTGAATGGAGGTTCTAACTACTGTAAAAGGCGCTGTCTTTTTAAGACCTATGAATGTTAAAAAAATGAGAAAAGCTCACACGTAGATTTGCTTTAACAAGTTAAAAAGCTCATTCAATTAAACGAAGTAACGAGGACTTTTAATGTTTCATTAGTCTTAATGAAGCTTAATGTTGTTCGTCGTATGTAGGTAGACAAGAGTGATAATAGCCACACTTTAACGAAAAGATGATTAGCTAAATTTACAATTCTAAAGATGTCGATAGGTTAATCTAGACCAGCCTGTTGCCAAATGACATAAAAGCTCATTGCTTTTTTTCTCTCTCCCCGCTTGAACTCATCGGCTGATCTGACCTGACAATCGATGTTTCCTTCTCTCTTACTTAACTCTAACCTTTGACTTAATTTCAAGATTCTAGCTATATCGGTCAGTAATTATATCTTTAAGTGGTATTTGAAAGGAAATGAAATAATATTTTTCTTTATGTAACCCCTCCCCCTTTTCCAAAATATAAAAACAACAACAAAAAAAAACAAAAAAAAAAAAAACAGAAAGAAAAGACAGCAAAAACAACAGCAGCAGCAACCAAAAAACAAAAAAAACAAAAACAAATAAAAAACAAAAAACAACAACAACAACAAAACAAACAAAACGTAAGACATATCTTATATGGAATAAAACCTAACAATCGCAGTTTTTCAAACTATGGATGCTAAACAAATTAATGGACCTCAGTTGTTTGACACACGCTTACACAACACTTTTCTGATACTTCCGTATGATTTTTTCCACTTATATATCATTTATAAATTTGCTTTCCTTGAAATTTCCGACTCTATTGTTTTAGACTGTAAAGAAAAGCTTTCATCCCAGAATTTAAAATTTCCCAACGTGATGAAATATGCTGTAACTTGGGATCCATTATGATAGACAGGGATAATCTGCTAATAGAACTTCCGCATTTGCATTTCTCAAAGAAGTAGTATAGAGAAGGGGGGTTCTGGCACACCTTGTTCGAAGAAATATATTACATCTAGTCGCTGGGGGGTTTTGGACCTCCTAGCGGTAGTTCATTTTATGCACTTGGACCCCATGTACGGAAAAACACTTTTTCTTATACACACACTCGCGAGGTAATTCTGCATGCGCATGCAGAATACTTTTTCGTACGGTAAATTCAGACCAAAATAGTTCCCAAGGGTAGAGCCACAAGGCTCTCCAACGCGAGAACGTTTGTCTACGGATAATAGAAACAAGAACAAAATCCAACCCCTAGAGGTCGGCGTCAGACCGGGGCTCCAGGGTTCTCCAAGGGTTCCACCTTGTTTTGTCCCGAGGCCTATATCCGGGGGGTAACTAATTTTTACCCAAAATTTGTGCATTTAGATATAGAAAGAATATAGGTATTTAATACCAATGGGTATATTGATTATCAAGGTTGGTTATTGATATACCCATCCAACAAAGATGGATGAATACCTAGAGCAAATACTGGCGGAGATGCCAGATTCAGCTCTCCAAGATGTGGTCAGAAACATTCTGGATGAGCCCATTCCTGAGGCTGTGAAAAGACGTTTGTTGAGACCTCTTCAACCTCGGAAATATCGGCCTATTCTTCCACCGCGCAAGGCAAAAGAGAGGAAAAGGAAGGCTATTCAGGAGGAATTCGACCCTATACCTCTACAAAATGTTTATAGGTCTGTGGGGGATTACCAGGAGGAGCTCCAGGGTTTGTTTGAAGAACCGGAAGAACTCACCTTCCGGCGGGCTCGATGGGCGATAGGAAATTTCTTGAGAAGTTGGAAGATGGATGTGCCTGAGGGGCACCCACAGGGTGCGGACCCCAGAACTTTCCTCGAAAGCGTGGAACCAAAAATCCACGAAAAACTCGAGGAAGAGCTAAGAGTTTTAAGAGGAGGGTTGAAATTTCAGCTGGCTCTCAAGGTAGAGCTCGTGAAGGTAAACCCAGACGGCAGCGAAGAGTACTTTGAGCCTGTTCTACGACATAGACAGGAGACTGTACTCCAAGAAAACGAGATAACAGCAGCCCTCGAAGAAGAAACATTTCCGAGGCTGCAGGAAACTCTCGAAAAACTGACCCATAGAGGATCTGGTTGGGTTGTGGTGCAGGTTCACACCCTCTGGCTAGACATTGCCAGATACCAACCACTCCGGGGTGGGTCCTATATTAAGCTGCCAAATAAATTGCAAGATAAAAAGGCGGTGGTAAATGTGAAAAACAAAGACGACCACTGCCTGCGATGGGCCCTCCGATCTGCCCTGTTTCAAGTCGCAAAAAATCCACAGAGACCCACCAAATACCCCCAAGCAGATGGACTAGACTTCACCGGCATAGATGCCCCCACACCAATATCTCAGATTGGCAAGGTGGAGCGCCAGAACGGCCTTGCCATCAACGTGTTCGGCTGGGACGAAGGGGTTATCGTGCACCATGTCTCCAAACAGCCAAAATATATGCACAGGATAAATATGCTGCTTATACAGAAGGCCGGCAAATTTCACTACACCTGGGTTAAAGACCTCAACCGACTTCTCTACGACCAGAACAAACACAGAGAGCAGAAGCACTTCTGCGAGCGCTGTCTCCATGGTTATTCTAGGGAAGACCTTCTGGAAGCCCACAGGCCGGAGTGCAAGGGAATCGGTCATACAGCTGTTAGGGTGGAGATGCCCCCAGAGGGCAAGAACAAGCTCGCCTTCCAGAACCACCACAAGCAGCTGCCCGCGCTCTACATTGTCTACGCCGACTTCGAAGCCCTCACCACGAAAGTCGAAGGGCCGGAGCTAGACCCGGCAAAAAGCAACACCCAGAGGACACAACACCACGAGGCATGCAGTTACTGCTACATAGTGGTGCGGTGCGATGGGAAGACAGAGGCGCCCGTCGAATACCGGGGGCCCAACGCGGCAGAACACTTCCTCCGATCTCTCCAAGAGGAAGAGCGCGGGATCCAGGAAGTGCTGGCGAACCCGCAAAAAATGAGAATGACAAGTGAAGACTGGGAGAGCCACTGGACTGCGAGAAGATGCCATGTGTGTGACAAACCTCTCGAGGGTGACTCTGTAAAGGACCACTGCCACATCACCGGCAGGTACCGAGGAGCCGCCCACAGCGCCTGCAACCTCAAACTGCGGCTCAGCCCAAAGACGACAACCATACCTGTGGTCTTCCACAATCTGCGGGGGTACGACAGCCACCTGCTGATGCAAGCCATCTCCAAGGTGGAGGGGCGGGTTTCCTGCATCCCCAACAACACCGAGAAGTACATATCCTTCTCCCTGGGGCAGCTGCGCTTCATCGACAGCGCGCAGTTCTTACTAGCCCCCCTCGACAAGCTGGTAGCGGCGAACAAACCCGAGACCTTCCAGATCACAGCCCGCTACGAGCCCGACTGCACGCTGCTCCTGCGCAAAGGCGTGTACCCCTATGAATACATGGACTCCTGGGGGCGTTTCGAGGAGACCAAGCTTCCACCGAAGGAGGCCTTCTACTCCAAGCTCACAGACGCAAGTATTTCCGATAGCGACTACACCCATGCCCAGAGGGTCTGGGAGACCTTCGGGTGCAAAACCCTAGGCAACTACGCCGATCTCTACTGCCGGACCGACGTGCTGCTCCTTGCCGATGTCTTTGAGAACTTTCGAAAGACTTCCCAGAAACAATATGGGCTGGACCCGGCGCACTACTACACCAGTCCAGGCCTTTCTTGGGATGCCCTCCTCAAAAAGACCGGAGTAGAGCTGGAGCTGCTCACAGACTACGACCAGCACCTCTTCATCGAGAAGGGCATGCGGGGCGGCATCTCGATGGTGTCGAAGCGCCACGCCAGGGCGAACAACCCCGCAGTAGAGGGATACGACCCGGAAAAACCAAACAGCCACATTCTCTACCTTGACGCCAACAACCTTTACGGGTGGGCCATGAGCCAACCCCTTCCGACTGGCGGATTTCGATGGGTTGAGGACTGTACAGCGCTGGCTGGCACAATCAAAGACCAACCGGCCGATGGGCCCGAGGGCTTCATCCTCGAGGTGGACCTGGGGTACCCCCAGGAGCTTCACGGCCACCATAACGCCTACCCGCTCGCCCCAGAGCGCATGGTGGTCCAGAAAGAGTGGATGTCGGAGTATCAGCATGGCCTCCTGGGCAAAGGTATGGCGTCCACCGAGGTCGAAAAGCTGGTCCCCAACCTCCGCGACAAGAACCACTACGTGCTCCACTACCGCAACCTCCAGCTTTACTTAAGGCTCGGGCTTCGGCTCCGGAAGGTACACCGCGCCCTGCGCTTCGAGCAGAGCCCCTGGATGGAGCCCTACATTCGGATGAACACCGAGCTGCGAAAGCAGGCCACCAACGCCTTCGAGAAGGACCTATACAAGCTGATGAACAACTCTGTCTTCGGGAAGACCATGGAGAACCTGCGAAAGCGGGTCGATGTCAAACTGGTGCGCTCGCACGAGGAGGACAAACTTCGCCGCCTCCTGGCCAGCCCGTCCTTCGCCAGAGCAAACATCTTCGACGACGACCTCGCCGCCGTGGAGGTCCACAAGAGCCGTCTGGTCCTGTCCCGCCCCGTATACGTGGGTATGAGCATCCTAGACCTCTCGAAGACGTTAATGTACGACTTCTACTACAACCAGCTCCTGGCCCAGTACGGAGACCGGTGCCAGCTCCTCTACACCGACACCGACAGCCTCCTCCTCGAGATCCAAACAGAGGACGTCTATCGGGACATGGGCAAGCACGTCGAGCTATACGACACGTCCGACTACCCACGCGAGCACCCTCTGCACAGCGCCGAAAACAAAAAGGTTGTCGGAAAGATGACGGACGAGTGTGCCGGGCGCCCCATCGCGGAGTATGTCGGGCTACGCCCCAAGATGTACAGCATCCTCGAGGCCAACGGGAACAACATGAAGAAAGCCAAGGGCGTTTCGAAAGCTGTCGTCCGGAAACACATAAGACACGAGCAGTACAGGGAGGCTCTCTTCGAGAAAACGACCTTCCGCCACGGCATGGATGTCCTGCGATCAGAGCGCCACCACATCTACGGGCAGCGCCTCCACAAGGTATCGCTGTCCCCCTTCGACTCCAAGCGGTGGATCGCAGAAAACGGGGTGGACACTCTAGCCTATGGGCACAGGGATGCCATACCAGCGGGCACAACCGAGATGAACGACTACCTTGACGAGCTGCTCAAAGGTTGAGAAAAAAGGAGGGGCAGCCAACCCACGGACTAAGCCATGTAGAAGGGGTGCCCCGGTTTCGCGCTTTCCACCTCTTTCGGTTGGGGGTTTTGCGGTTGGGGCTTTTGCGGTTGGGGATTTTGCCTCGGCGTGCCTCGGTTCCAGGTCGCTGCGAATACTCTCCAGACGAGCACCGCGGCAATGGATATATAGGCCCAATTCTGGGCTGTTGCCACCGCCTGCCCGACTTTCTGGAGATCCAAGCGCGTCTCTGCCTGCTCGTGGCGGGTCTCCCGCAGTTGCTCTGCTATCTCTTGTTGCTCGTCGACAAGAAGCTCTTCGAGAACATCGGAGTCGTCATCTTTCGGTAGTTGTGCCAACGCCTGCACCAGAAGACGAGAGGCTTCCTCCACGCGAGCCTCGAGTCGGTCTAGTCGGTCCAGGAAGTCCGCGGCAGTAGGTTCCGCAGGTGGTTCCGCAAACACCCTCGCAGGCGGCCCCGCAGGTGGAGAGGCTTTCACCAGAGACCCAGAAAGCGGTCCCGCAAGCGGCCCCGCAAGCGGCGGATCGAGCGGCGGATCGAGCGCCCCCGCAGCCGGGCTATCCCCATCCCGCCAAATCCTGTAGAGCCTCGTCGTCCCGATACCAAAACGCTTCTTTACCTCGGCCGCCGGCAGTTGACCTAGGAGGGAGTGGATTTCCTCTACCTGTTCCGGGGATAATTCTCGTTTGGTCGGCATTTCCCAACAAATAAAATTTCTTATAGGCTTTCCCCATCTCTAGATGGGAAAGCGTCTGCCAGTAAAAACAAAATGGGAAGCTTTCAAATGCCAATCATTTGCCAATCATTTGCCAAGCTTTACAAGTTGTTTGTGAGGTGCTTACAAGTTGTTTGCACAAGGTGGTGGGTCCACTACCGCGGCGGCCCAATCGAAACCGAAACCGAAACCGAAATATTCCGGGTATCAGATGGAGTCAAAGAGGTTTTGCAACTGGTCTGCCGAAATATTCTCCGGGGGTACATCTGTTGCTTCGCAATGGGTGAACGTCGCGGCTGTTCTTTTTCGGCTACACTCGAGGCAAAGTAGCCGCACGTTGTCTCGGGCGTGGCCCTGTGCATTGTTGATTCGGACGATGCTGAACTGCCGTGTGTCCTTTGGCTCATAGCACCAAAGGAGCTCGATGTTGCAGGAATCACACCGGTTTCTCTGTTTCTTCTTGAGAGCTTCGACGTCCTTCATACGGAGACGGAGATTGCACTTATGCCCCTTGGCGGCGTCAACGCGTTTGTAGGCCTGCAGTTTCCGGGCGATGTTCTTAAAAGCTTTGTTCTCGTCGTAAGCCAACCTAGGGGTGTTGTTGCTGGTTTCTGGTGGGGAGCAACACCGGTGGAGCTGGTGGATGTACTGGACTCGGGAAACAGCCAAGTACGCGAGATTGCTCCACTGCATGTAGTCGTCGACGATCCAGACCTTCTGTGGGTCCTCGATGGTTAGTCCTTGGCTGCTGTGTACAGTCATGGCGTAACCCAAGTCCCAGTTTTTACCCCATTCACCACAGAGGACCTCCTGTGCTGTCTTTATGGAAACCAACACCAAATCATTAAGCACTAATTCTTCCTCGGCCCCGGCTGGGCCTGGGATTGGGACAAGAATGTTTTGGAGGCGCGTGTCCCGAGGCCGGTAGATAATCGGGACTAGTTCGTACGGGAAGAATTTTTTGTGGTGCTCGAACAGAAGCTTCTGAGCCCGGTCCCGTGGGGCGTTGCGGGTTATGAGGAGGAGGTCGCAGGGGGTGCCAAACGTCGACAAAGTTAGCCCAACCCCGACACCTGGGCAAAGCTTTGCGCATCTCCTTGCACTGGATCTTGTTGGATTGCAACCTAATAGCCCGCTTTAAAGCCGAGAGCTTTTCACACCTGCTCCGGTAGTCGACGGTGACCTCTTCGTAATAGTCGCAGCGCTCCTTCAGCCAGGCGTGCGGTGATGCCCCCGCAATGGGTCTAGGCTGCCCCTGGTCGCCGCAGCAAACAACCTGAACACCTCTCTGAACAAGCCAATCGAGGAAGTTCTCGAGCACGGCCCGGGGGACTGTGCAGACCTCGTCCCAGATAACAACCTGGGGGATGTGCTTCCGGCGTATGCGGTCTGGGGTCCAATCTTTCTGGCCCGACCACCTGAAGAAGCTGTGGTACGTCTGTGCGTCGACGCCCCTGGATCTCATCTCCTTGGCCAGGCGGTGGGTAGGGGTGAAGACAAGAGGATTCATCCCGCGGAAAGCCTCATTGGCTCGCGTGGTCTTACCAGAACCTCCACCGCCGTTGAGATAGCTCAGAGCATGCCTGGTCAATGGATCGGCGGGGGGCAGCTCGGCGCTTTCGTTGTTGACACTTTCGAGGGCGCTTAAGAGGGCGCTTGCGAGGTCGCCACAATGCTCGGGCTCGTATGCGGTGTAGTCCTGGGGGCTCGCAGGATAGCAGGCTTTCATGTTGATACTTTCCACTCCGTCTACGGGGTGGTCGGAGGTGCCCCAGAAGCGGCGGTAAACAGCTTGTGCCATGTCGAGGAAGTTGGTGGGCGTTCTCAACAGGGCTTCGGAATTCTCTAGGTCAAGAAAACGACAGGCCTCTATCTATAAAAACCTAATTAATTCAACACACCCAATAATCTGCATACCCAATAGTCTACATATCTCTAAAAAGTTTAGTTAAAATAAACCCTCTACACAAGAGTGCGGGTACAGCTAAATTTCTATGTTTTTTAAACGCCTAACCTCTGCCTCATAAACCCTACAACCTTTACTCCAAACCCGCAGAAAGATTTTGCGATATCCACAGTCATAACACACCAATAACTTGTTTCTCACACCCCTACCACAAACGGTGCATGCACTGTTGCACTTGCCCCTTACTATTTTGGCGTTGTGGTGGCCGCAGTATTCCCCCATACAACTCCTACCACAAATATACGTTTTTCCCAACATCAACCAATTACATCTGTTTTTCCCCTTCATGTTTGCATGTATATACTATAGAACATATATATCTTTAAAAATGTGATCTTATAAGTTAAGACTATCTGTTTTCTACCCCCAAACTCGACTCCCAGCATTCTCAATTCCCTACCCCCAAACTCAACTCCCAACCCCCGTTCACCACAACATCCCACCACCCTTCTCAAACCCAATCGGATTCTCTCGCTCCGAGGTAAGTCTGGGCCGACCTCTAGGAGTGAAGGGGGTGTCCGTAGGCCAAACGTTTTGCACGCAGGGCGCTACGCCTTTGGAGTTTTGTACGTGTGCTATATATACACGAGGTTTACCCGTCCGAAATGGAGCTTGTCCGCAAGAGAGGTAGCCCACCGCGTTTCCCGTTCGAGCTGTTCCGGGAGCAGGAACGCAGCTACGAAAGACGCGCCGACGGCGGTGCTAGATGGCAGTCTCTCGAATACCTGCGGAGCGCGGCGGCTGCTTTGCAACAGGCCGGTACACCTGGAGGGACAATACTTGGCCGCATCGACCGAGCTACTGCCAAAAAATTGTTGGCGTGGGGGCATGGAGAGCTCTACGCCGTGGGGTATGGCGGAGACGTGTTGTTCTGCATCCCCGGTGGGACTGTGGTCGTCTAGCGCGCACCTACGCCACAGCGACAGAGACCGCCACCCACTGGAGGTGAACGTGGCTGTACCCTTGGGACCCATTTTGGTCTGAATTAATCTTCCCGTACGAAAAATGTGTTCTGCATGTTCGCAGAATTGGGTTCCGGGTGTATATAGGCCGAGCGTGTTTGTGAAAGGTTGTGTGTTTCGCTCCGAGGTCGGCACTACTAAGTCTGGGCCGACCTCTCGGAGAGAAACGAGGGCGTCCGTAGGCCAAACGTGTTTTGCATGCAAGGTGGATTGTCTCGCCCCTAGGCCGGCGCCAGAAAGAGGGCCGTCCTCTCGGAGCGAGACGAGGGCGTCCGTAGGCCAAACGTGTTTTGCATGCAAGGTGGAGTGTCTCACCCCTAGGCCGGCGCCAGAAAGAGGGCCGTCCTCTCGGAGCGAGACGAGGGCGTCCGTAGGCCAAACGTGTTTTGCATGCAAGGTGGATTGTCTCGCCCCTAGGCCGGCGCCAGAAAGAGGGCCGTCCTCTCGGAGCGAGAAGAGGGCGTCCGTAGGCCAAACGTGTTTTGCATGCAAGGTGGAGTGTCTCACCCCTAGGCCGGCGCCAGAAAGAGGGCCGTCCTCTCGGAGCGAGACGAGGGCGTCCGTAGGCCAAACGTGTTTTGCATGCAAGGTGGAGTGTCTCACCCCTAGGCCGGCGCCAGAAAGAGGGCCGTCCTCTCGGAGCGAGACAAGGGCGCCCGTAGGCCAAACGTGTTTTGCATGTAAGGTGGAGTGTCTCACCCCTAGGCCGGCGCCAGAAAGAGGGCCGTCCTCTCGGGGTGAGACGAGGGCGCCCGTAGGCCAAACGTGTTTTGCATGCAAGGTGGAGTGTCTAGCCCCTAGGCCGGTAAGGTTGCATGGGCCGTCCTCTCGGGGCGAGACGTGGCGGAACCCTTGGAGAACCCTGGTAGCCCTCGGTGGGTTGTCTCACCCAAGGCCGGCAAGGTTGTATGGGCCGTCCTCTCGGGCGAGACTGACTGTACACTTGGGAGCCCTCGGTGGAGTGTCTCACCAAAGGTCGGCAAGGTTGTATGGGCCGTCCTCTCAGGCGTGGCTCTACCCTTGGGAACTATTTTGGTCTGAATTTACCGTACGAAAAAGTATTCTGCATGCGCATGCAGAATTGCCCCGCGAGTGTGTGTATAAGAAAAAGTGTTTTCCGTACATGTGGGTCCAAGTGCATGAAAATGTACTATCGCTAGGAGGTCCAAAACCCCCCAGCGCCCAGATGTAGTATATTTCTTCGAACAAGGTGTGCCAGAACCCCCCTTCTCTATACTACTCAAAGAACCTCACCAAAAAACACTTTAAATCTGATTTTTATCACAACAAAAATCATATTTTATCAAAATCCTGTGTATCTTTTTAACGTGTAACATCTTAACTTTATAGGAATATCTTTATTTCACGACAAGATTCAGACAGTATAAAATTTAGTATGTGTATAGCCAAATCCAACCAAGTAAACAATTTTAGAATAACTGGTCTCTGAAAACTCTTACAAAGCGTACATGATCAGTTGGAGATCAAAATAGTTTGTGGCACTCTAAGCTGCTATTGAGAATGAAGCGTTCAATGGAAAAGAAAGTTTTTGGTATTAATTTTAAATTTCTGGGCTTTCATGTGGTTCCAAAAAAAAAAAAAAAAGGCAGGCCTCTGCTCACAAGGAATTATTTCATAACAATTACGTCTGTTTAATAACTAGAAATAAATAATAAAAAAAGCAAAAGAAGACATCAATTAAAAAACATAACCATGTAAAAACCAGAGAAACCATACATTTGTAGCGAAACTAAGATCAAATCTATTTTGGAGCCAATATATTTATTCCTCAACAACTGAAAACTAATGTTAAGAATTTCCTACCATTCTCTTATAAAAGTTATACTCAAAGACGGGATCCATTCTTCAACAAACTATGAACTATGAAACTTTTTTTTTATTCAAACTTTGAGATAGAGCCCTAAACAAGGTTTTGGCAGTTTTGGGGATGAAAATTGGAGAGCTATTTAAAATATTTTTCATTAAATTATGAAAATCTTCTTAACAGTGCCGTGGGTTGCAAAGAAAATTATATCTATTTACATTTTCACAAACAATAACAGATAAGAAAAAGAATTAATAAGAATAGTAACTAATTCTGTTGTATTAATTACTATCTGTATAGTCCTTTTAAACATACCTTTTTATGTAGATTTTAATAAATGCACAGCTGTAGATGCCCGCAAGGCAGAGAACCTTTACCTTTTCTGAGGAAATTCATAATCTTCTAAAGAGCGTTTCAAAGGAAAAAGACTTGAAAGGCACCTAATTAATTCCCCATATTGGTCTTAACAATTTAAGATAAAATACCCAACTTGTTCAGTATTCAGAAAGTAGAGAGAAATAACCCGACACGTGCATTTAAATGATAGTATGTAATTAACACTTTATTCTTTCTATCTACTTGAATACTTGTCTGTCCGACTATAGATCTATCTATCAATCCGTCCATATAATTATTTCTCAATTACCTTTAATTCTTGCGTAGCAATTCACTGTGATAGCAAAATTCAGGAGAAGAAAAGGGGGATATGAAGAGAAAGTGAGGTTGTTCTTTTATCATCCGTCGTATCAAGTATTTTAAGCATGCATATACTTTAAACTAATTACATGCATAATGAAAAAAAAAAAAAACAACCAAGAAAACAAAAAAAAGACCCCCCCTAAAAAAAACAAAAAAAACAAAAAAAAAAAAAAAAACCGACAAAAAAACAAACAAATAACAACAACAACAAAACAACCCGAAGCTAAAAAAAACAAAAACAAAAACAAACAGCTTTTATGCCCTCCCCTGCTTATTTTGCTTCGAGAGTTCATAGTCTAAACGACCCAGATCTTATTTTAAATGATCCAATTTACAACCCAAATCAATAAGCAAAAATGTTGAAATAGATTGACTTATTCTATATTTCGAATACGCTGCACTGCAATTTTCTCTTATCCGCAAACCCTGTCTCAGCTAAACAGACATCAAGGCATAAAGGCGTGTTTCCAATTTCCTGTGGTCCTAGACTGTCAGGGGGAGAGAATCCTTCCCCCATCTCGATTCTAGGTCGGCGCGATACCCGAGAAGAATACAATCATTGTTGCTCCTTTCGCTTGTCCTGGTGACCCGTGGTCAGAGCCTGGGGCGGCTCGTGGACTGACCCAGAACATGGCTTTGGTTTCCTAGTAGGCTTCCAAGATCCTTGTAACTCATCTCCGCACAACGTGTTGTCTTAAGAAATACGGGGGTTGTTTGGAAGATAACCCGGAGACTAAGAAGAAAAAAAAGAAGGCGATTGAGAGGCGAATAAAGACGCGAGATGGGAAGACCGTAAAGGTCTGGACACGACTCTACAAGTCGGTATATTATCTGACGAATGGCTGGAGTGTCGGACGTTTTGCCGAACTAGGCGACTTGCGGAAAAAATAATTGTGGATTTCTTCACAACCTCCTGGGCTGATTGGCACTTGTCTTGGCGCTCCAAAACCCTTGTATGGAATGCTTTGCATTGGATTAGGGTTTGGTAAAATATGTGAAAACGATTGTTAGGATTTTATTTGTGTCAAAACTATACATTGCACCAATGGAAAACTTATGGAGAACTAGGTTTATTTCTTTACTTTTCTCTTTCTCTTTCATCCAGCTCGTCTCTCTATCTCTTTTTTTGTCTCTTTCTAGTTACTGAAGTCTTGCTTTCTCTCTCTCTTTCTCTGTCTATTTGTCTGTCTGTCTGTCTCTCTGCCTGTCTGTTTGTCTCTCTGTCTCTCTTTTTTCTCTAGGGACCCATCTTTCTCCCCATCTATCTATCTGTCTATCTATCTATCTATCTATCTATCTATCTATTGAGAACTTTAATCAGTTTTTCGTATTAATCTTCAAATTATGTATATTTATCTATCTACATATCGTTCTGTCACCACTCTATCAGTTACTAAATAAAAAAAATCATGAATAATTCAACATCCCCTCAACCGATTCACAACTCTGCGTCCACCCAAAATGGCAGCCCTGGTGTAATCGAACTGGCCGTGTTTGCTCACATACCCTGGACTGTCCCTCACAGAATGGCGCAGCTACACCCTCTCGCTGATTGATTTCATTCATCAGGACACACAATCTGTCTCCCTGGTACCACGGAATACCACCAGCTTGATATAGCGGTAGCTTTATTGTTTTCCCCCGTTTTTTATGTTGAATTTATTTTTATTTGTGTGTGTGTGTGTATGTGTGTGTAAGGATTGGGGGAAGGGGAAGATGGAGGGAGGATTGTCATTGTAAATAAAATTTACACACTTTCTGTATTTTGAAACTCGACAACCCGAAATAATCAAGGACCATTTCAAGGCGAGTAAAAAACGAGTTTCTTCTCTTTTGTGTGGTTTTACTGCGTCTCTCTTTTCCACTAAAGCTGTTTTTGTCTTTTTTTTTTCACAGTGGTACTTACGATGTAACCTCTCTTTAAGAATCCTATTTCTTTTTTCCACTTACACTAACATCTAAAGAAGAATTGATTATGGGTTGTGATAAATAAACGGAGAAAGAAAGGCCAACTGGAGAGAGCCTAAGAAAGGGACAGAGGAAATTGCAGGCTTTGATAAGCTTTAAACCGAAGCAGTGTCTAACTCTCAACGGACGACTAAAAAATATAATTATTACAAGAAATAAAAAATCCTTTAACAAGGGCTTTGTCTAAAGGACCAATTTCTAGAATTCTAAGAATGTCCGATATTAACTTCTTTTAAAACAAGCTTGTGGTCTGTGATGACAACGGTACGCACTGCTAAGGGAAGATTTGTGCGACACCCAAATGGCCAAGAGACTTCTTCTAAGAATCGAAGATTTGTGCGACACCCAAATGGCCAAGAGACTTCTTCTAAGAATCGAAGATTTGTGCGACACCCAAATGGCCAAGAGACTTCTTCTAAGAATCGAAGATTTGTGCGACACCCAAATGGCCAAGAGACTTCTTCTAAGAATCGAAGATTTGTGCGACACCCAAATGGCCAAGAGACTTCTTCTAAGAATCGAAGATTTGTGCGACACCCAAATGGCCAAGAGACTTCTTCTAAGAATCGAAGATTTGTGCGACACCCAAATGACCAAGAGACTTCTTCTAAGAATCGAAGATTTGTGCGACACCCAAATGACCAAGAGACTTCTTCTAAGAATCGAAGATTTGTGCGACACCCAAATGGCCAAGAGACTTCGTCTAAGAATCGAAGATTTGTGCGACACCCAAATGGCCAAGAGACTTCGTCTAAGAATCGAAGATTTGTGCGACACCCAAATGACCAAGAGACTTCGTCTAAGAATCGAAGATTTGTGCGACACCCAAATGGCCAAGAGACTTCTTCTAAGAATCGAAGATTTGTGCGACACCCAAATGGCCAAGAGACTTCGTCTAAGAATCGAAGATTTGTGCGACACCCAAATGGCCAAGAGACTTCGTCTAAGAATCGAAGATTTGTGCGACACCCAAATGGCCAAGAGACTTCTTCTAAGAATCGAAGATTTGTGCGACACCCAAATGGCCAAGAGACTTCTTCTAAGAATCGAAGATTTGTGCGACACCCAAATGGCCAAGAGACTTCTTCTAAGAATCGAAGATTTGTGCGACACCCAAATGGCCAAGAGACTTCGTCTAAGAATCGAAGATTTGTCTCTGAATCGAGGCTACAGAGAAAGAAGAACAGTGTCAAGTCAAACTGTAGTTTTCAATGCAAGCTCACTTGCTTCGCGCCGCTCCAAAAACTTCAAAATTGTCCAGATTGAAAGAATGCCAGAGTATGGCCCCGAAAACAAAGGTACCAAGATGTTTCTCAAGTTTTTATCATTGCAGTTTCATTCTACTCGTAATGCACCGAGCTCCTTATAACTATAGAGACGAGCAAGAAAGGAACAAGTAGAAATCCTTGGCAGACAATCTTGAAAGTAAATGTTCTGAGGAGGTTTGTTAAACGTAAGCAACTATGGGTTGGATTTGAGCAACTTTCGAACAGAAGCGGTGAATTGGGGTGAAGAGGGGATGGGGTCTAAAGGTAAAACGTATGAGTAAAGAATACAGAGATAAGAGGATGGTGAGGAAGAAGAAGATGGAGGGGGAGAAGGAGAAGGAGGAGGAGGAGGAGGAAGAGGAGGCGGAGGAGGAGGAGGAGGAGGAGGAGGAGGAGGCGGAGAAGGAGGAGGAGGAGGAGGAGGAGGAGGAGGAGGAGGAGGAGGAGGAGGAGGAGGAGGAGGAGGAGGAGGAGGAGAAGAAGAAGAAGAAGAAGAAGAAGAAGAAGAAGAAGAAGAAGAAGAAGAAGAAGAAGAAGAAGAAGAAGAAGAAGAAGAAGAAGAAGAAGAAGAAGAAGAAGAAGAAGAAGAAGAAGAAGAAGAAGAAGAAGAAGAAGAAGAAGAAGAAGAAGAAGAAGAAGAAGAAGAAGAAGAAGAAGAAGAAGAAGAAGAAGAAGAAGAAGAAGAAGAAGAAGAAGAAGAAGAAGAAGAAATAACATCAACAACAATACAAGAAGGAGAAAGAGGATTTCGAGTTAAGGGAAAGGAGAAATTGGGAAAGAATAAAAAAAAAATAAATAAAAAAAAACAACAAAAAACGATTTTTACAAATAATCATTGATTGACAATAGTTGTGGTCAGTGTTATTCCTCTAGTTCACACTATTACTTGAAACGCAGGAGGTCTGTTTTTTTAAAAGAAATTCCTGCTCATGACACAATAAAAATTAAGAAAAACTAACAACTCTTTTATCTCATGTTTCGCTCTCAACTCTGCAAAAGAGGGTTCAGTTATCCGGAAAAGAAAGTTCGATTACAAGCTGGAATCTTTACCCGAAGCCATTTCCTTCTTTCTTCCCTGGCCATACACACAGAGAAGTCCACTGAAGTCTTTTCCTTCTTTCTCCCCTGGCCGCACAGACAGGAAAGTCCACGTCTGCGGAAGACGAAGCCGCAGAAGGAATTGGATATCTCTGGAGATAAAGCCAGAAATAGAATCTTTAACGTCAGCAGACTGTCATGCGTAGGTGGAAGCCACAGGAAGAAGGTTCTGAGGTAGTCCATACATAGGAGACGGCAGAAGATGACATTCTCGGCACCGTTAATTGTTTACGTTTGAATTTAAGAATGGCATTATGTCACATGTCTCATTCACACGTGATCTGTAGTTTTTCAATGGGTATAGGTAAGACAAGAATTTGAGACTCTCCTAGCTCTTTTCTTGGTATTAATCTTAAGACTTGACCCTGAATTGAGTGACGTTAATGAAATACTGGAAGTCTAAGTGAAAACATGGGCGGTGATGAAATCTATGGTAGAGATGATGATCGTTTTGATATAGACTTATGAGTTACCGCAAAATAACCAGACTGTACAAGATTACCTCGGGAGATGAAAACACTGAGTAGAACACTAATATTAAACTTCTGACGCCAGAGATTTGCGTCTTCGATTTACCAAGCTTTATTTATCTTTTGAAAAATCTATGGCGAGGTTAAAAATATTTGCTTCTCTCAAGTGAGAGGTTTATTTCCAATCTTGTGATTAAACTGATGAAACTGGGCGAAAGATAGAAAAATCGGGCCATTACTTCGCCTCTCGATTTATTCGACTGAGAAAACCATAAATTTTTAAAAAAAATTTTGTTGGTTACCTAATAATATCTTTGTTTTTTTTTTAAATTTTGTTTTATTTTGTTTTGTTTTTCTTTTAATGAGCAAAAAAAAAGTCTATTGTAAATGGCTTTCTGCAGAAGCCATCATCTGATTATCTGAGTGCACAAAACACGGGTTAGCATGTATTTAATCTTTCAGTACAAGAAAGAAGATAATATCCATACACTGCACGATTGGCCGTTTTTCAAAACTGTATCTATGAACTGTTTAATATATAAGGAAAGAAGCGCCGGTGGCTATGTTGTTAGAGCGTCCGCCATGATACCCGCAGGAAATTTCATCGCGAGTTCGAGCCAAGCACCGTCAAGTTAGCTTTTCAGTTCCGCTCGGACTGACAGAAGCTGAGGTTCGACATACAAAATGACCTGAGATGACCGTGCTGTGGATGGACTATATCAAGTGTATTAGAGATAGAGGAACGATAGGCTCAAGGAAATCTGTATGGATTTTTGTGTATAAACAAATGGAGGCAAGGCAGAGGCTATTAAAGTATCTGTGATGTGTTTGTGTGCAACTAGGATAAAGCTAAGAGAGAGGTAGGGGTGAAATGTTTGTGCTTATGTTAAGGAAAGGGATCAAAGAGAGACAAGTAAATGTAACAAAGCAGCCACTTTTCGATCCATAAAAATTTGACCGCCATTGGTCTTAGCAGTATCATTTACTTTGATCATAATAGCTTGAGCACTAGCATTTTTTGTCTTACTAGTATTCATCCGTCAAAAGAACTCCTAGTATGTTATTGGTTTTTAACAATTTTTTTTACGTCTGAGGTAAACTATGGCTCTCCCATCATTGGAAAAATTCTTAAAATAAATCCAACTCATTACTGACACAAACTTGTTTAATTTCTATAATCTTGAAAAGTTTTTCTTTATAAAATCGTGTCTTCATAGAAAGTAAAGTCAATTCAAACCTCTCAATTCCTCTTTCGCTCCAAAGAGATTGGAAAAATTAGGTAAATCAGTGTAACGAACTTTTATTATTTTCATTTAGTCCATACGAAACGCCTGCAGAAGATTTAGATATTTTTTGTTCTTCCTCCAGAAATAAGCTAAGAAGTAGCTTTGCAATAATTTTCTAATATTATGCTGGAAGATGTTAAGTTAGCTACGCATGGAGGAATTGTATATCATTTGAAAGCAAAAGATCCACTTTTTATAAAAAATTTGCCGCAAACTTTTGGATTTTCAAATTAAAGACATAACTCACTACCACTTTTTTGCAGTTTGATTTTTTAAAGTTAGCGTATTACACCTTGGATCAAGAATGTTTTGCAATCATTTGTCAAAAGGCTGAATTCGCCATCAGCATTCTGTTTCGTTTTTCTTTTGCACTACAACTATAGAGTTACTCTTTTATTTCCTCTTCTTTAGGAGTATTCCATTTCCAAAATCCTAACCGAAAAAATCTGTTTGTCCAATTAAGTGGAGTCCTATTTCCCGCTTGATCCAGCAGAATCGGATTGCCAACCAAAAGCTGCTTTTCCTGTCCAATATGTGCAAACACAGATACTCACAGCGACCAACCCTGTTCCCTTATCATAGTGCAATCCCTTTCGGGCCGTCTTATCCAAGCCTCGGATATTTCGAAGACAATATTTCAAGTTTTTCGCCTCACAAAACTCGGTGATGTGACGTTGATTTTGTTGAGGTAATTGGATTCCTAGCCCCTCACAGCTTTACAGTACTTCTCTACTGCTAATCTGCTACTCCTTCTCCTACTACTGCTACTACTACTACTACTACTACTACTACTACTACTACTACTACTACTACTACTACTACTACTACTACTACTACTACTACTACTACTACTACTACTACTACTACTACTACTACTACTACTGCTACTACTACTACTACTAATACTCTCCTAAATTGTGTTTTGTCATGATTGACCTTTGGAAAGATATATATATATATATATATATATAGTGGATTGTGATTGCCTACTTTAGCAGCTCATACTGAGCTCTTCTGCCGAATCGTAGCCACATAAACTGTGGTCATCTGCTTGGCCAGCTTGAGTGGTTCGCCATTAGTGACATCTTGTCAATTGCACAGCACTCATCCACTAACTGCTTTCCATGACTTCACAGTAACCTTGATAGCGGACTTGGGGGGGGGGGCTGTGTAAGTACTTGGTCTTGCCCAAGGACCTCACTCAGACTAGCGGAGAGAAGTATTGCCTAACGTTTCTTCCTCGAAGCTGGCTTTGATCAGCACCTAAATACTTGGATACTACAATAAAACGATGGACACAACAAAACTGAAACTGCATCAAGAAAAGCGCGAGTAGAAAAAATGTTCCCGGAATCGAATCAGAACTGTCAAAGAAACACATTTCTTTCACACAAGAATAAGAGCCCTGAAGTGCTATATTGAACCCATTCTAATGAATGGATGGATGAGAGGTCTTGGCAATTTAAATAAAAAAAGCTACAAAAGAAATTGTAAGCAACAGAAATGTAGTTCTGAAAATCTCTCGAACTGCAAAGAAATGAAACAAAACAGCGTCCCAAGGAGTTCACACACCAAGGTCACTTATAAACGAAACACATACACGCTAGACAACCTTTTGGCTATGAGATTAGCATTAAATAATAGCATTCGTTAGCCAGTTAACGACAGCTTAACGATCTCGTTAAATAATTTTGTATACGGGCAAAGAAGAGAGAAACTATGACCACTTGTGGCAACTGGAATGATCGAAGTAAGACGAAGCAGGCACAAACAGTGTGAAAAGCAAAAATTGGACGAACTAACGAAGTGGATAAATGGACAGAGCCACGGAAGGAACGAAATGCTGACGCTAAAGAGCAGGGCAACATTTTGGTTCGGCAACTATTACCACTCCTCCTCCTCCTCCTCCTCCTCCTCCTCCTCCTCCTCCTCCTCCTCCTCCTCCTCCTCCTACTACTACTACTACTACTACTACTACTACTACTACTACTACTACTACTACTACTACTACTACTACTACTATTACTTTTACAGCTTCTATTACTACTACAGCTTCTACTACTACTACTACTACTACTACTACTACTACTACTACTACTACTACTACTACTACTACTACTACTACTACTACTATTACTTTTACAGCTTCTATTACTACTACAGCTTCTACTACTACTACTACTACTACTACTACTACTACTACTACTACTACTACTACTACTACTACTACTACTACTACTAATACTACTACTACTACTGCTACTACTACTACTACTACTACTACTACTACTACTACTACTACTACTACTACTACTACTACTACTACTACTACTACTACTACTACTACTACTACTACTACTACTACTACTACAGCTTCTATTACTACTACAGCTTCTACTACTACTACTACTACTACTACTACTACTACTACTACTACTACTACTACTACTACTACTACTACTACTACTACTACTACTACTACTACTACTACCACTACTGCTGCTCTTGCTACATGCATTATTTTATTCATGATCTGGAAAGATAAGACCCCCAGCTTTAGGACCCATGTTGATGTTAAGAACAATCGACAAAAACAGATATAAGCTTTTACCTTTTGGCCAGTGGTTTTTGATATTCACTACCAAAGAGATCGTGCAAGGAATATAGTTATGGGACATGTGCAGAAATGTTTTGTTTTTTTTGTCAAAATCACTTGAAAAATTGGATACGTTCTTATTTCGCTAAAGTCACGTGGTAACAGTTTTTAAAGTATTTCATTTTTTTTTTCAACATGTCTATTGGAAATGTCATAATTTTGTGAACGAAACCGTATGGCTTCTTTATTGCTTTTTAAAACACGTTAAAAATAATCAAGTTGAAACACCACGCTCGTCATCATTAACACTGTTTCATTTTACTCAAATAGAAAGACGATTTTCGCCTGCTACCAAGTTTGAAGTATATATCTGATAATGCCATTTTTGAGCCCCCTCATAAGTTTTTTTTTTAATCTTTTATTATTAATGTTGTTCTTTTGTTATGTCTTTACATATTACTGAAATTTCGTAAAGCTTCTGACATTTACTAAGATAGTTTCGAATTCTCTCTACATTTTACATCAAAATTCATCTCGAAGACAGTGAGCTGTGCGGAGATAATATAGCCATGACTTATTCATATACGTGCAAATGCCTCGAGTATTAACAGAAGAATTTAATCTAATTAATAAAAGCGCATTTAAAAATGAGCAATCCAAAGAAGAAGCAGATAAATGTGATTCTTAAATAACATTTCATGAGGATCTCTGGAAGACATTGTAAAAAATAGTAGAAAACCTGTGGCTAATTTAAAATGTTGATTAAAAAAGATTTGATAAGAAACGGGCTGCCGAACTGGTTTGGATGTTTCATAAAGCAGTGATGATTTAGGCTTCCTTGTGCAGAGTGAAAAAATGTGTTAAAATTTGTCAATTTTTATTGTCTTTGCTCCATTTCGTAAACATCAAAATATTCTCTCTCACTCCCTTTCTCTTTATCTTTCCTCTTCTTTGTCTCTACTTAAAAAAAAAAAAATTATATGAG
The DNA here is from genome assembly GCA_033675545.1 of Elysia crispata. NCBI lineage: Eukaryota > Metazoa > Mollusca > Gastropoda > Plakobranchidae > Elysia > Elysia crispata. The sequence continues at coordinate 1,854,701 of JAWDGP010001678.1, read as the reverse complement.
CAAGAGAACCAGATAGAGGTTCATAGCATAAACAAAGGTAGTGATCTACACCCTATAAAACATAGAGTCAGCTAAACATAACATTTCTCGAATTTTCTGAGAAAAACTGCTTTCTTTGATTAAAAAGAACAGAAAAAAACCTTCCATTTTTTTTTTAATTAAAATCTTACAAAGATTTCAAAACTAGTTTTTCCAAAGAGTTTTTTTGGTTACAAAGACGCAGTAATTTCTTCCTTAACTTAGGGTTTAATTCTTGTGAGACTGGCAATAAATCATATCTTGTACTTTATGCAAATTCTTCTAGTAAAACGCATTATAAGAGATATTATAAACTGTTCCCCCTTTAAAAAAAATTAAAAACAATGCGTCCTTAATCTTTTGAATGTTTCTGTACCGAAGAGCCTCAAAATCAGGACGTTTCATAAAATATATAGCAACCCAAAAATTTCAATTCCCATAGAAAGTTTACGGACACTAAAGCCAAAGTTTAAGTCAAGACACTTGAAACCTAAAAATCTATAGAACTATAGAAAAAATAACAGTCTCCAAAGAAAGCAAAGAGAAGGAATCAAGAGTAATAGCATGACAAGATTTCTTAACCCAATAGTTTTTCTCCAGATTCGACAGAACCACATACATGAACTGATTGTTTTTCAAAATAAAATATTTTCTAACCAAGAAGAAATCTGCCTAAGATTAACGAGTTGGAAAGACCGAATGAGAATTAATCCGTTTTTACCACAATGGTCAAAAGACGTTGAGGCTTAAGATATAGAGATTATAGTGAGTTGTATAGAGAGAAATAGAGGGAAAAAAAAGGGGGGAGGAGAGAGACAGACAGGCAGACAAACAGAAAGATTAAGCATGACACTGACGAAAGAGCAAGACTAAAAGGAATAAAGAACGGCGTAAGATCGTGGGTGGAGAAAATGGAAAACATTGAGATAAAAAATGGAAAAGACAAAATCAACAGAAACGAAAAAAAAAAAAGAGAATCAAAGAACCTTTAGGGCAAGATACGGAGACATAGAGGAAGAGAGAGAGAGAGAGAGAGAGAGAGAGAGAGAGAGAGAGAGAGAGAGAGAGAGAGAGAGAGAGAGAGAGAGAGAGAGAGAGAGAGAGAGAGAGAGAGAGAAAGCTTAAGAGAGTAATATAGAAGGGGAGAGATAAGAGACATAAAAAGACAGGGAGAAAGATAGAGAGGCAAAAAGAGGAGGAAGAAGGAAAAGAGGAAATAGAACAATAAAGTAGAAGATATATTTACATAAAAATAAAGAGGCCCGACAAATGTTCGAGAGGTTAAGAGAAACAGGCGAGGCAGAAAACCGGGTAGATAACCAGTTATTCGAAGTGGCGTGAGTAGAAGAAACAAAAAAGACAAGTGAGTGCGGGCGTGGGGAGATTCTAGACTTAATATTGACGATGTTTTAATCATTATGCAATGCTCTCAATACGTCTTTAAAACTTGACGTTTTCTATAGCTAGGCCGTCTTTAACTCTAGACCTTTTCTATATCTAGACTTCTTAGTGTAGACAACCTAAATGGGGAGATGTTACGAGTTTTGGTTTTAAGTACAAAACGAGATTTTAATGGGAATCTGTCTGGTATTGTTGAACAAATGGGGGAAAAATCTACGCTCAGTTTAACTTTTGAAAAATCGCTTTTTTAACACAAGTACGGGAAAGCAAGGTAGGACTTGCAGTTTTATACTTTTTGGAAGCTTAGAGTCTTATGAAATAAATAATTAAAAAAAAGATAAAGGAGATATCATGTTTTTCTGGTATCACATTGAGTGCAATATCGACCTTTAACTCAGGTTCTCGATTATGGTGGTCCTGTGCTCAGGGTACACCGTTAGTCTGGAGTTATGGAATTACAGATAACCTCAATGCCACAATAATAATCGATTTGTGTAAATAGGTGGGTATGTATTGTGTTTGGGAGATTGATAGATAGATAGATAGATAGATAGATAGATAGATAGATAGATAGATAGATAGATAGACAGATAGATAAATAGACAGACAGAAAGGGAGAGAGAGAGGGAGAGAGAGAGAGAGAGAGAGAGAGAGAGAGAGAGAGAGAGAGAGAGAGAGAGAGAGAGAGAGAGAGAGAGAGAGAGAGAGAGAGAGAGAGAGAGTGAGAGAGAATTTTGGTTTTAAATACAAAACAAGATTATAATGGGAATCTGTCATTTAAACAAATGGAAGAAAAATCTACGCTCTGTTTAACTTTTAAAGATCACTTTTTTTTTGAAACTCAGGGTCTTATGAAATAAGTTTTAAAGAAGTGACAAAGGAGATGCTATTTTTTTTTCTGGTATCACATCGCTGGCAATAGCGACCTTTGCTTCAGGATCTCAATTATGGTGGTCTGGGGCTCGGGGTACGACCTCAATCTGGGGTTATGGAATTACAGAAAGCCTACATGCCACGATAATAATCTGTCTAGATATTTGGGTGGGTGAATATGGGGAGATAGATAGATAGATAGATAGATAGAGAGAGAGAGAGAGAGAGAGAGAGAGAGAGAGAGAGAGAGAGAGAGAGAGAGAGAGAGAGAGAGAGAGAGAAAGTAAAAGGAGAAGGAGAGAGGGAGAGGAACGGTATATTATATGAAATTTGTTATCATAGCAAAAGCATGGTGTTCTTAAAAAACGTTTACTAAAATAGGTGAGGCATTGGAATACAAAGCAACACATCCCTAAAACGGAAGGGAGAAATATGTTAACCGCCAATTAGTGGCAAGATATATATTGCTTTTCGATGTCTTTCAATATGCCGAAGCATGTGTCGTTTCAGGAAGATGATAATACTCATGACTATTGCTTTGTCTTAATGGTTCTGTCGGTTTCTTTTTTATTATGGTGATGACAAGAAATTTGCCTACGGATTTAAAACGAACAAAAATAGTCCAGATCTTCCAGATAATGATGAGTCCTGACACTATGGTCAATACTTACAGGCTTTATTCAGATGTACAGAAAAGAGCTGAAATAAGTTAGCAAAAAATAATATCACAGATCAGTACAAATAGAATCTAAATATAAATCTAGACCTAAATCAAAGTCTTTACAACGATATCGGGATTTAAAAAGAATGACTTTCCACACAATGATTCCTGGCGCTATGGCAAATACAGGCTTTATTCAGAGAAGATGGAGCTGGAATAAGTCAGCAAATAATATATCACAGATCAGTACAAATAATATCTTCATCTAAATCTAGATTTAAATCAAAGACACGTTCATAGGTTTCGCTTCTTTATTGTAGGCTTTTACCGAAACCTGAGTCTTCTAGAACAATGCAACTTTATATATACCTATATGACCTTTTCGCAATAAGTATCGTAATTTTTTTAGACCGCCTGGCTGAAATTGAGGCCAACGTTTACAAAATTGTTGGCAATAATTCTGAAAAACAAAGCAAGACGGGCCAAGAAAAACATGAAGTCTTGAGAAGCTAATAGAAATATTTGAAAATACAAAGTTCCATTTGAGGCACGAAACAAACTGTAAAAATTGCGCTATTTAGCGAAGAAGAGATATGAATAGAAAGCTGGCCTTAGAAAAAGATTATCTGGAAAATAAGAGATAGCAAGCTAAACAATATATAATTTTAAAAAGAAATTATTGGAACTAAAAAACGCAAGGCAAATCAATATGGTGGCTGTTTGGGACATGAATGTTGATTGCTGTGAAAGAAAGTTTGCTAATCAAACGAATACTTATTCGCTAAATACAAATGCCCGGCTTGGATGGAAAGGATATAAGCGATTTGCTTAAAGTTTGGTTTCCTTTTAGAATATGAAAACAAGGGACAGTAAAGCATGGAAGTTATAACGGCAAAAGAAAAAAAAAAAAATTTGCTATCTCTCAAAGGCATCAAATTTGTTTCATTAAATAAATGAGCTTAATTTTCCTGAAAGCAAAACAAAATGGTAACCAAGAAGAACCTCTCCAAAATACAAAGAAATGACCAGGGCATTTAGAGAGGCACAAGAACAGGGCAGAGAAGATCATGAGCAGCAAAATAGATCGGTTCATGTGTAACCAGAGGCTCTCCACAACAATTTCTTTTGAAAATTTTTTAAGTAACAAAAAATGATATAACAGCAGCAGTTTACAAACTTCAGTTTCGTAAAGTTGGAAGAAATCGATGACTTCTTGCAAGCTGTTGCAGGAAATTATCAAATATAACTGTTTAAATTTCTCTCCATGCAGCACATTCCAAAATTGTAATAGATTGTTTTTTTCCCTTTCACAAAGATGAAGACTGGTTGAGAAATGATTTCATAGCAGCAAATTTTGCAGATGGGGCTCAGCCCAGTTGATACTGAGGATTTCTCATATAAAAACTCAGAGCGCTTACAAGGCTAACAGCTCCGTATTATTGATACAATAAAGTCTCTAGAGCTCACCTGAAGCCAGAATAAGAACACAACTGACAAAAAATCCCATAGAGCTATTCAATAAGTGAAATTCTCATATGTAAAGAGATATAAAGTTAAGTTTAAATTTTACATAAATCCCAAATCAAATAATTTTTCCATCTGCGAATGTTTTCCTTCACAAAATTAACCCGTGGGAAAATCTAATTGAATGGCTGGCCTATCGAATGTAGCTCTTTTACAAAGTCAATACGACAGAGGAACGGGCTGCAGTTTGATGAATGGGGAACGCCAGGGCGTGTAGGTTTTTTTTTACTTTGAGGGATCATTTAGGTATAAAAGATACGGGAAAAGCAAGAGACGGAACAATCTGCAAACATATATATTTGCAGACCGATTGGCAAAGAGACTAAAAGAGTGACAGGTGGGCTGGTAGAGATTAAAATTATTGAGAGAGAGAGAGAGAGAGAGAGAGAGAGAGAGAGAGAGAGAGAGAGAGAGAGAGAGAGAGAGAGAGAGAGAGAGAGAGAGAGAGAGAGAGAGAGAGAGAGAGAGAGAGAGAGAGAGGGAGAGGGAGGAGATGGGTAGAAAAGGGGTAAGGCACAGAGAAAGTGAGAGAGGCCAACGATAAACATTTGTGACGGACGGGCATGCGGAGATAAAAAGAGATGAAGAGAGAAAAATAAAGATTGAGAGAAAACCGACAGTTATATAAAATCATTGAAAGGAATGGGTGAGGGGGACAGGGGAAAAGAAATTTAGGGAGCAGTAAGAGAGAGAAGACAGATAAATACACAGAGTCAGACAGACAAAAAGATCAATGAAGGACAAGCAGACAGCGGTAGAGTGATAATGAAGGAAAGAAGGAACTCAAATAGATCAATTCAAAAATGAAAGACAGCAGTAAACAGACAAAAAAAATCTACGAAAAATCGGAGATCTTATACATTTTTTTGATATTGGTTAAAAAATATTTGCAGTTCTTCCGATCCCTCTACAATTCCTAAGGATGAAATGTAATTTTTGCCTTTCTTCAAAATTTTTCCAAAAATTCATCTACAGAAGTAAAAATCAAATAGATTGGTTCCGATTATTTTTGTGAGATGCAGTTTAGTAGTGTTGCAACCCTAAGCAAACAAAGCGAAGCCTGTTTTTTTTTGCGACCCTTTAGTCTGATGTAAAGCACGCCCCGCTCCAAAGACAGACAGAAAGTTGTAACGTCGAACCAGTGCAGTGCACGCATTGAATACCCAGAGACTTTGATGGAACAAGTGATAAAGGAGTTGGTGCCCCCCTTCCTCCAATACCGACTTCACACGCACGCATTCATACAGGGACACGTAGAGACAATTTAAGCAGTTACTGAGAAGTATATATGATTTTTAATTTGATGCTGCTTTAGAGTCTTATTAGGAAAGTTTTATACCAAAGGAAAGATGTTTGATTTATCTAAATTTATAAGAGTGATCAGAAAGTGTGGCGCGTATTCCGATGATACAGTAAACTCAGAATAGGAGGGAGATGTATTTGAAAGAAAGGAATCTTACAGTGTTATGAAGAGCATTTTAATTTAAATTAGACCAAAAAGTAAGGGAATTCATTTTTTCTTCTGAACAAATACCAATACAAAGATGAATCCCTGTTAAAAGAACATTTTGGGAAGACGTTAAATCTTAAGGGAGAATGAAATTTCAAGAGTAAATATTTAGTCTGAATTGATAACTTTCCGTTTGCATTTCATTGACCAATTAATCTGAGCCAGACACTAACGGTTCTAAGTTTTGGAGGAGATAGCGTGGAAAGTAATCCAACGTCGTAAATTCTGTGTTTTGTTTTATAATAAAATAGTTTTACTTGCCGCATTACTTATATACTTCGGAATGATAACAGATGGGTGCCAGTGTTGTATCTCAGGAGTCACATTTTTATAAAACCAAAAACACAGAGGTCTGGATAGCTTCATATCTTGACATGGTCTGATAGGTTTAAATTTGAATCTAGACCTATCTCGTATTCTTTTCAAACAAATCCAAAGCCAACTTTTAGTCGAATAAATTCTAGTTTAGCAGATTACAATATGGAACGAAAAATTGGGTTCTTATGTATTCTTAGGATTTGTAGTGTTTGTCATGACCAACGAAATTATCAGCTTCAAAGCTCGAACACTATAACCATGTAAAAATAAAGCCATCAGCGTCCCCCCTAAGCCACTCAGTATGTCTTGGTGTAGCTCTGAAAGCTGGAACATTCTAACCATGTAAAAATTAAGCCACCAGCGTCCCTCCTCAACCATCCAAGAGATCTTGATGTCGACTCCACTTACCAAAGAATCAGAGTATTCTACAGGCCTCAACGTTCAGTTCCTTTTATCTAATAACAGACGTTATGACCATCAGGCAGCTATCTGGCTCGCGTCAAGAACTACATTTCATTAGAGCATCGTCTAATCTCCGTACGGGACGCTTGAATTAGGTTATATTACCGCTACATTCACCGTTTGTATACTATTTTTACTGTTTACTTTTTTTGTTTCTCACATTTATTTGTGCTATTTATGTATTACTCCTTGGCTTGAATATCGAAGGTATATCTATATTTCTCACGAGATATTTTTGTTTGTAGCGAAGTAAGATACTAAATCATTTTATAAATAAGTTACGTTTTTAGTTTTATGTCACAAGGATTACACATTTTTTACTTAGTAAAACATCGTTTTGAAAAAAAAAACAACAACAAAAAACGTAGAGATTAATGTAGTGAATAATTAGACACTTTCCCCTCATGAACATTGCTTCTATTATAATGTGGTCT